>JAOXJP010131899.1:0-27563 GCA_025762735.1 Platanus orientalis | reverse complement strand
TTAATATACCTTAAGTTAAACAAAATAGATGTTCTGTTCAGGGCACCAGGTGACTTCACATGGAATAAAATGGGCAGAGGTTAGATGAAAATTCAAATCCCCACCCATTTTATTCCAAATGACATCACCAGGGGACCTGGACAGGGAATCTGCTCCTGAAGTTTAAAAGAGGGAGCAAATGTTCTGTCCAGGATGGTGTCTTGGACACCAGGGAGCAACAGGTGGAAGAAAACGGATAGGGCTAGACAAAATTTCAAATTCTCATCCATTTTATTCCACATGTCTTCCCCTAGTGTCCAAGACACCAAATCCTGGGCAGAACATTTTCTTCACATCCCTATATAGGACCCTTCACAAGTTGTGCTAAAACGACCAAAACGGGTGCTCAGACTTAGCTCTGCAAAGCTTCGAACAAGGTTCAAGCTCAGCTGATGATCAGTCTGAGTTCTATGAGTTTTATTCCGAGTATCATACCAAGTATAAGAAGAGAGGGAGCAAATTTTTGTGACCATGTGTAGCATGTATCAGAGGGTGACACATGATGTGTTTTAAAATTTGGTACCACTTTTTAATCACTTGCTTTTTAAAATTTTTGACATTTTTAATCCTATAACCATGTGTGTCAACTCATGGTGGGGTCACACATTTACAGAACATTTGCTACCTTGAAGAGTGGTGCAAGTATATATGACCGTTTGGACTTTAATACGAGAACCGACCGGCTATTGAATCGTTAAGATGGATGGTTCAGGTCCGACTGGATTCAACCATTGGTTTACATGGTTCGCTTCACATAAATAAAGTGAAATGAAATAAAAGTAAATAAAAATTCATAACGCATTAAAAGTCTTATTACTGAGTTTTGAATTTTTAGACATCCCAACAAAAAATAAACAACCGATGAAAAATGGGATTGGATTTAAGATCACACACACACACATATATATTAACTTGCTAAAAATTTGAAAACCAGTTGGTTTTATTAAAATCAGGTTTGTAAAAAACCGATTAGTTTTCATCCGTTTTGCCAATTATATGTGGTTTTTGGAGGGATCAGTTTATGAACGCCTCCCTTAACTAATGCTCATGGCCGCACCCAAGGCCAACACATCAATGTTGAAAGTGATTTTCACTTATTGGGGGAGTGCATATTCACTTTTCAGCGCTGATGTGCCCACCGCCCGACAGGGAGTGGTGGTAAGCGTTCATTAAGATGAGCGTTTTTTATCCTCTTTGATTTTTGGTATATTACAGTTTTAAGCTTTTATAGAACTGTTTAGGGTGTAAGGTTAGTTCAAATCGGGTCGGACCGTCCGATCCGGTTTTCAAAACTATTTAGAGGGATGCATCTTGTGTGTAAGTAGGATATAGGTAATGGCACGTCATCGTCTCCCTCCAAAAACCCCAGAGATTCGCTCTTTTCTTCTCAATGGAGAAAACGGAGATCGCCGAAGATTGGAATTCCGATCAGTTCTTCGATGCTGATGACGAATTTCCCTTTTTCGATTGCATCGGCAATGCAGAATCAGAAGAACCCGTCGAATTATTCAATCTCGAAATCGTTGAAGATGGAGCTGATCAACTACGCAAACCTAAGCATTCGTCGGAAAATCCATCCCGGAATGGCCTCCGGAGGCGATCATCGCTTCGATTCCGTCGTCAAGGAAGTTCTGGAAACGATTCGAAGGACTCGAACTGTGAATCGCCGCTGATTTCGGAAATTAGCCAGGTTTCTGAGGCAATTATTCCGGCGGAGGAAAAAAATGAAAAGATTTTAACCGCTTTGAAGGATCACGAAAAGGTACGTGAAAATTCCGATTCATTAGGGTTTCGATCAAGCTCGGGTCGAATTAGTATTATAGGCGAACAGGATAACAAGAACTCTACCATTACTTCTGCAAATGAGGAGCGTGTTGATGAAACGGCGACGGGGGATCTCGATGAAACTCACTCGAGTTTTCTGGTTTTCCTGGCGGGATTGGTGATTAAGGCAATTGTGTTTCAATTCAGTTTATTGGTTAGTTTTCTCAAGTTTCCTATCTGGTTCTCGTATTCTTCATTCATGTTCTTGAACGATCCTTTTGGAACTTCAAGATGGGCTAGAGGATATCTGACCTCGCAGTTATTAAGAATATGGACTCTTTCTTGTGAGAGCGTTTCTCCTTTTATATATGAACAGTTGAAAGGACAGAAATCAATCGGGAAATTGGTTGTAAGATTGGGTTGGGGATTGTTCTGGTCGATCTATGTCTGTGTCATTTTATTTTGTTTTCTCGTTTTGGCATTCGTAATAGGTGGTTTTATAGTGAGATATCTAGTTGAGGAGCCGATTCAGATTAGTGAGACCCTGAATTTTGATTACGCCAAAACTAGTCCAGTTGCTTATGTTCCTATGCTGCATTTCCCCGGCATCTCCTGTGGTGTAAATTGGAAAGGAAAGGTTGATGTTGGAGAACATGTTGGATCACGAGTTATTCCTCCTAATCACAAAGTGCAGCTCACTATCTCATTAACGTTGCCTGAGTCTGAGTACAACAGGAAACTTGGGGTCTTCCAGGTATCTCTGCACCAATTTGGGGATTTCTTTCTTTTTGTTTTCGTTTTTTTGCTTTTTAGTTATTTGAATGTATAACTGTTGAATATTCATAAAAAAAAAAAAAAAGTATAACTGTTGAATGTTAGCTATTTTTTTTGAGTTTGATTCCTATCACTGTTCTTCCTATTAGTGGCTTTTATATTATTTAGATTATTCACAATGATTAACATTATCATTCCCCTCTCTAAAAAGATTTAGATAAGTTTATGTCAACCAAAGAAGAGCAGGACATCACATTGATCTCTGGGTCCTGCAGATTTGCTACTAAACCCTTCAGTACCTTTGCTTTCTTTCTAGATAGAGTTCTGTCGGTCGTTTCCTATGACAATTTTCAGTATGAGAACAATAAAACATCCTTATTCAGAATAGGAAGAATTGACTATGATTTATTCTTCTATACCTCCTGATCATATTAGATAATTCCCTGTTAAGGTCTACAAACAGCTAAAAATATGCTCTCTTGTGTCCTAGGGAATAATTTCATAAAGCATTACATCTTTGTAATATGTTTTCTATTTTTCTTAGGGTTTGGGTTTCACACACACCGGAATGCAACTTGACGAGATGCTTCTCCATCACTTGTATCTCACAGACATGTTTGCCATTGTTTTGGAACAAAACTTTGAGCAGTTTCTCCATCAGCCAGTCAAATTGCATCACATCAAATTATAGTTGACCAGCAATAAGAATAAAAACTAACAAAGTTAGGCTGTTGATATCATTACAATTGACTGAAACAGTTTTAGCCATTAGGAGGTTGCTACTAATTTGTTGTCAGAGATTGACAGAAGAAACTCAGTGAGAGGAGAGATACTTTCTGAAAATATATGGACAAGATTGGATGAGATCTCACCAGATTAGGTTCATCGTATGGCATTTGCAGTTTAAATCACAGATCATTTCAGTCATTTTCTGATACTGAGAGGAGATTGAAGACATGTCACACTCAGCAAACATTGTCTCTGGATTCTGGAATTAGTGATGATTTGATTGGCATACAGATCCCTCAATCCAATCATAACTTGGTTAAAGAAGAATTTAATCAGTCTGATATGTGATCAATATTTTTTTCCGAAAAACCATGGGGCCCTAATTTTACTTTTGCGGCAAACTTTGCATTTCTTGATCTGGTGTTATGTGAGATCAAAAGATGGCAACTTCCCAATTATTGTGATTATCCAAAATCAGCTATAGATACAAACCACACATGGTGAGGTATGATATCTACATCAAATATTCAATGCAACCGAGTCTCACGTATCATTAAACAAATTTGCATCTGGACAAGTAAACGACCATGAATTTTGGCTACTAATAGTTCTAACAATCGATGAAATTACTCTGGTTGGGTTTTCAGTGAATTGAGTGGTATGGATGATCACCCAACAAGAGTTTAGAAATAACTGCACTTTAAGGATCTAATTTAATTCACAAGCACATGCGGGGAATATATGTATATATATATATATACTTCTTTTGAATCGGATATTCTTCTTTTGAATCAGATTTTTTATCCTCTCTTAATACAGTTCTTAGAGAGACTTTCATTTTGTGCACCTAGCCATTTAAAGAGGTGGAACAGAAGGATGCAATTTCTGTTTGAATTATCTTCCCTATGGTGGATTTATTTAAGATCGTATTGGTTTATTTATTGATTCAATTTTATTTAAGATTTTTTGCTTTATTGATTGATTCAGTTGTGATCAAAATTACTTATTGGCAGCTGGGGAAAAAATAGAAATTCATATAAAAAGTGTACATTATACTAAGTGATTTGAGCATATGTGCTTTTTAGAAGTTGCTACTGTCTTGTGTTGATTTCTCTTCACTGCTTGTAATAGAAATGTTTATGACTTGTCTCTTATTGTTTCTCGTGAAGGTCAGGGTAGATTTCTTGTCTGCAAATGGTAAGGTCACTGCCAGTTCAAGTTATCCATGCATCTTACGATTTAAAAGCCAGCCTATCCGCTTTCTTGAGACCTTCCTTAAGACTGCTCCTCTTCTTGCCGGCTATTCCACCGAGTCCCAAATTCTCAAGTTTAAAATGAGAGGGTTTACTGAAGAAAATGAGCCAACTGCCTGCTTGAGGGTGATCCTTGAACAACGAGCAGAATACAGGCCTGGTGCTGGTGTGCCTGAAATTTATGCTGCCTCTCTTGTGCTTGAGTCTAAACTTCCTCTATTTAAAAGGATTATTTGGTACTGGAAGAAAACTATATTTATCTGGACAAGTATGATATTATTCATGATGGAGTTAATGTTTATTCTAGTCTGCTGTAGATCTATGATTGTCCCAAGAGCCAGGCCAAGAGATGATCGTGCACCTAACAGCAATTCTCCTCAAGATATAAGTTCAGGGACTTGATGGTAATATGGGTCATAAAAATTACTCTGTTGTACTCAATATTGTCTAACATATTCATCTTTATATGGTATGAAAACCCTAACTTTTATTTTCTACTCAATTTTAACTTTTAAATGGGTGGATACCATGGAAACCTTATGATACATCAACTTAATGTACCACTTCTTAGATGGCAAAGAGAACACAATTTGTATGTCATACCCATTTGATGCATTTGATTTTCTATCTTTTAGTTGGGCAGATGATATGGCACGGATTTAAAGAATCACAACAGACGAAGGGAGGTTGCAAGTGACGGAAAGTAGCAAGCCTAACAGCATCTCTTTCTTTTGAAGGTACAACCGATGATATTAGAATTTCGATGGGGACAGATTGATAAAATCTTTTGGGGGTTTCAAGAACCATTTCTATAAAATATCTTCTTTGAGCAATATGGTGTGGGAAACATGTGTATTTTACAAATATCAATACTGCACAAGCATTAGAACTCATCAGCATGGAAGATGAGAGTAATGTAATCGGTGTACATTTTGCACTATCCAGCTTGGGTAGTCTTTGCAAGATGGTGATGACATTTAGTACCATGCAAATGTAAGCCATCATTGTATATGGAAGTAATGACATAATGTAGTTTTTGTTAAATCATTATACCAACATCATTGAATTGCATTCATGTGGTATTAATGACTTAAAAGTGGGGTTGTGATATCAGTTTCTACTTTTGAAAATTCAAAAGCGACTGAAACTGTATTTATGAAAAGAAAAAAAAAGTTTAGGACAAATTGATTAATAGCAATGTAGTGTGGATCAGTCATGTCATCAGAAAAATTCTTTTAGGACCAGTCTGGCTGCCATGAATTGTGTAGAAAAGAATAGAAAAGAAAATCCCACAAGAAAAGGAAAGAAAAGAATCATAAGAAAAACATGAAAAAGCCAACTTGTCTTGGCAGTCAGATAGCTTAAAAATGATTATCTGAGAAAATTTTGTCATGAGAAAATCTTTTCATGGCAACCAGACTGGGCCTTGGTGTAACCTATTTTGTGGTATATTACACAAATTCTATTGACATATTTGGCATGTCTACAAGAGACCAAGTGGAAAGGGTGAAAAGCTAAAGTGATTAATGACTATAAACTTTAATCCACTGGAGAAGACAATAGAAATGGGATGAGGGTAATCGTATAAATATATCTAGATGATGAAAAAGTGAAAGCCTTAGGAGATAATTTTGGAAAAATATATATGGTTAGAGAAATTCCTAAGAGAAGGAGATTTAAATGGGCATGTAAGAAAAAGACAATTGAGGATACACGAGTGAGGGTCCTCAGTTACACCATAACTCCATAAGCAGTGATCAGTTTTGGTGTTAACTGTGGAGTTCCCCTCTCTCTTAAGCAAATTCTCTATAATAATAATAAAGAGAGAGAGAGAGAGAGAGAGAGAGAGAGAGAGGAACGAGGCAGAAGACGCAATCCTTAGAATTAATTAGGCGATATGATCCCAAGCCAATCTGAGTGAGACCCATCCCTAATGGTAAAAGGCTGTATAGATTCATTTTCCATCTCTACTATTTGCACCAAAGAACAATTGCCCTCAAGAATAGCTAGTTTTCCTTAGAGCTTGTTTGGATTACATGATGATTCTAAATTGAATACCTTGAGCACCACTATAGTGTAGTAATGTTTCTTGTTTTGGTTAGAGGGATTTACATTGGTGGGGGTAGGCACTTTTTTTCTTTTCATGTTTGATGATGAGGTATTTGGCCTGAGTTGACCAATCGAGCGAACCACCTAGGTCCAACTAACTTGTCGAATGACCCATCATGACCTGATTACAGAACCCAACGCCCAACCATAAATGACCGATGATAACCAAAGAACAATGCCAACTAATGCGATCAACGATTATGAGTCATCCAAGTACTGGGCTGATCACAACCCAGCCGACCGTCTTGGAAAGAGTACAACAAGCCCAGAAGTCAAGACAACCACGAATCACGTGACGATTGAAGTGCCAACGACACCAGACCAACCGGATGATGGGTGATGATCGTCATCGAGACAGAAGGGTGGTTACAAAACTCAGAGTGGGGCAGAAGAACAATCAATCTGATGCTGCCACGTGTACCACTCACCCACATCCCTCTAACTAACTTGAGGAATATTCTTGATAAGGACCACGTTTAACTACCAGGAGAAGCCCTATATAAAGGGAAAAACCCTTGAGAAGAAGGTATGTAAAAAAAAAACAATTTGGGAAAAGGACCACAAGCAATTTTTTCCAATTAAACTCCAATCACTAACTTGAGTGTTGGAGGGGTGTAGGCCGGTGCCACACTGACGCCATTCATTATCTTGGTGCAGGTAAGCTCAGAGATTAATATTCTAGATCGAGGGTGACCATAGGACCATCTTGGTGAGTCGGGATGTGACATCATCAGTTGGCACCATCTATGGGAACTCTCGAAGTGATTTCTGGTAAGACAAAGGTAATATGGTTAAAACTAGGTCGAAAACGATGGAGACCCACCTGAATGCCTCATCCACAAATAATCAAGGTAAGAGGGAAGCTGAGGTGGCTAGAATTACAAGTTTGGAACAACAGATACAAGACCTCAACCAAAATATAGAATGAATGACACTGCAGAACCAATAACTGAGTTGCATACTCATGGATCTAATAGAGCATCAACATTCCGGTGATGAAGAGACGTGGGATGAATTTTTCGATTACAACCAAATAAGGATGGAGAAAGGAGACCAGGAGAAGACATCATTCATAACTGACCGAGGCACATACTACTACAAGGTTATGCCACTTAGGTTGAAGAATGCGGGGCCACCTATCAAAGATTGGTGAACCGAGTGTTTGAAGCACATATTGGAATAAATGTGGAAGTGTATGTGAAGTTAGTAAAGAGTATGAAAGCCGAGAAGCATATAGATGACCTAGAGGAAACTCTATGCACACTCGAAAGGTTCCAAATGTAGCTTAACCCTACCAAGTGCGCCTTCGTGGTGTTAAGAGGAAAGTTCTGAGGTTTCATGGTCTCTCATAGGGGCATTGAGGCTAATCCTCAGAAAGTTTGAGATATATTAAACATAAAGCCACTGCAGACTACAAAAGAAGTGCAACGACTGGCAAGGAGGGTGGCAGCCCTCAACTAATTTATGTCAAGGTCTACGGACAAATGCTTCCCCTTCTTTCGCCTTTTGAAAAAAAGATTTAAGTGGACCGAAGAAGCCGACTGATCATTTAGGGAGCTAAAGGAACACCTAGCATGTCTACCAAGTCTCAAGTGGATGACACAGGGAAAGGATTTGTATTTATATCTAGCGGTATCAGACTATCAGGGGTAGTGGTGAGCTAAGTTTTGGTTCGAGATGAACACAATCAAATTCTAGTATATTATTTCAGTAGAGCCCTTCACAGAGCAGAATGAAGATATCCACCTTTGGAGAAGTTGGCATATGTACTCATAACCACGGCGAGAAGGCTCAGACACTATTTCCAAGTTCATCATGTAGTAGTACTGACCGACCAACCTTTGAGAGCAGTGTTATAGAAGCCAGAGGTATCGGGAAGAATGATATAGTGGGTTGTGGAGGTAGGTGAATTTGACATTAGCTATCGATTGAAGACCATGGTTTAAAAACTCGAAATTGAAGTTCGAATCGGTCCTGATTGATTCCCAAGTCGGATCAGCCGATCCGGACCAATTCCGAGTTGACTCGGCCGATCCGGTGCAAAAAAAAAAACTTAAAAATTATTTTAAATTCAAATTTTGAAAAACATTTAAAAAAAATTATAAATTCAAAACCAATTCCCGAGTTGGATCAGCCGATCCACAGCCGGATCGGCCGATTCCCGAGTTGGATCGGCCGAGTCAAAACAAAACCCTAGTTGACCCTTAAAATCAGATCAGTTCGATCCGACCAGAATCGGCTAAGTTTTAAAACCATGTTGAGGACTGCTATAAAAGGGAAAGTACTCACAGATTTTTTTAGCAGAATTAACACCCGTAGAGTCAAAAGAAAGAGGTTCCCTGGAGTTAGTGGACCTTACACGTGGACGGATCATCCACTGCCTCAGCCAACAGGGCTAGGCTACTGCTAACTACCCTCGATGAGGTTGAGATTGAATATGCGATCCACCTTGGATTTAATGCAACAAACAACAAAGTGAAATATAAAGCCCTGATCATAGGTCTGAGCACCACAAAGGAAGCAGGGGCTGACTGCATCCCAATCTACACCAATTCTAAATTGGTCAAAGGACAAGTGACCGGCGAGTATGAGGCCGAAGAAGACCAAATAAAAAAGTATCTAACCCGGGTGAAGGAGCTCATATCTCAATTTAAAAACTTCAAGATCCAACACATCTCTAGAAGTCATAACAAGCATGTAAACTGACTGGCATATGACAACAAGTACATGATAAGACATCGATTTCTTGTAAGCCACCCTGTTAGACCTAATACGAAGAATGAGTCGGGCATTTCCATATGCACAAATGATCCCGAAGACGATTAGAGGATTCCAATCATGTAATTTCTTAAAGCAAGAGATATACCATCATACCGAGGTGAGGCCAGAAAAGTCAAAACTCTGGGTCAGTCGATACACATTGATAAATGACATCCTCTACAAACGGAGCTTCACCATGCATTATTTAAGATTTATGTTGCCAGCTGAATCCGATTACGCCATGAGGGAAGTCCATGAAGGTATATGCGGAAACCACTTGGGCAATTAGTCATTAGTCCATAAGCTTGTCAGAGCAAGGTATTATTGGCCAACCATGCAGGCCGACTCGTAAAACCTTGTCTGAAGGTGCGAAAGTTGCTAAAAATTCTCCAACATTCCCCGACAATTATCAGAAGAGCTCACACCTATCACAGGGCCATGGCCCTTTACCCAATGGGGAATATATACTGTGGGTCCCCTCCCCCTGGTGAAGAGACAAAGAAAATTCCTCGTCGTAGCCATTGATTATTTTACCAAGTGGGCCGAGGCTGAGGCGCTAGCAACGATCATCGAGAGCAACATACACGACTTCGTTTGGAAGTCTATAATACACCGATTAGGAATACCACAGGTAATAATCACTGACAACGAAAAATAGTTTGACAACAGGCGCTTTCGTGAATTTTGTTCTCAATTGGGAATTAGGAACCTCCCCAATACACCCCCAAGCAAATGGTCAAGTGGAGGTGACCAACAAAACTATGTTAAAGATAATTAAGACTAAGCTAAAAGCATCAAAGGGGCAATGGGTTGATGAGCTACTGGGGGTCCTGTGGGGCTATAGAACCACCCCTAGGAGTCCCACAGGGGAGACATCTTTTGCCTTGGCATTTGGCAGCAAAGTAGTCATAACTATGGAAATTGGGGTGACAAGTTTGAGGACTCAAAAATCAAGGACCAAGTAGGCATACCAAGAGGAACGACTAAGCCTAGACTTGTTAAAAGAGAAAAGGAGATGAAGCCTCCCTCCAAATGGTAACATATCAGCAAAGGATGATGAAATATCACAACGCCAAGGTCTGCTCGAGAGGTTTTAACAATGGGGACCTTGTCCTTTGGAAGGTAAGCATAGCAACCCAGATCCTAAGCGATGGCAAGTTGAAACCCAACTAGAAGGGGCCCTACCAAGTAACCAAGTCCGCATAGAATGACACCTATTACCTGGAAACCATGGAAGGAAAGCTCCTACCTTGACCATAGAATATCGAACACCTAAAAAGGTATTACCAATAGACGTATAATTATAATTCTAAAATGATAAATTTGTCTATTGTCATGTGTAATACAGAAACGTTCTATAACTAAAGCCTCGAGTAGTGCCGAAAAATATACTAAGTCCAACAAAACGACGATTGGACTACAACAACGTTCTACAACTAAAGCCCTGAGCGGTGTCAAAAAAATAGACTAAGTCCAGTAAAACAACACCCAGTCTATAACAACATTCTATAACTAAAGCCCCGAGCGTTGTCAAAAAATGGACCAAGTCCAGTAAAACATCCCTTGGTGTACAACAACGTTCTATAACTAAAGTCCCAAGCAGTGTTGGAAAAATGGACCGAGTCTAGTAACACGATCATCGATCTACAACAACATTCTGCAACTAAAGTCCTGAGCGGTGTTGGAAAAATAGACCAAGTCTAGTAAAATGATCATCGGTCTACAACAACGTTTTACAACTAAAACCCCGAGCGATGTCAAAAAAATAAACTAAGTTCAGTAAAACGACCCTCGGTCTACAACAACATTCTACAACTAAAGCCCCAAGCAATGTCGAAAAATGGACCAAGTCCAACAAAACGACCTTTGGTCTACAACAACGTTCTACAACCACAGCCCTGAGCGGTGTCGAAAAAATGGACCAAGTCCAGTAAAACGACCCTTGGTCTACAAAGATGTTCTATAGTCAAACAACCCTTGATCAACAAAAATGTCTTACAACTATAATTTTAAGTAGTAATAAAATAACCATCTAATGGCAAAAGCCATATAGTAAATCCGAAGATGACGAGTCCACGATCATCCAGGCCGAGCCCAACACTACCAAATAATTCACAAGAAGAAACCTGAGCGGCTTAAACAAATGAGTGATCAACAAAATTATATTGCTCCAAGTAACAAAGAGAACTACCATGTGCGATCAAAAGGGTCTATTGATTAAAATGTGGTCTACAAAAAGAAGAGAATAAAAGGACTCTTGGTCCACATATATAAAAAAAGAAGAAGAAAGAAGGCTTGTGCTCAAGAGGTCGCATCGTCCTTCTCCAATTCTCCCTCCTTGGTCCCCTCGGCTGCCTTAGGCCCAGTGGAGTCAGACTCGGCACCAACCTTAAACGTTGAAATATCAAGATCTGGGCGCACTCTCAAAACCTGGCAGTGGAGAGTCTCGAAGCCATTGATAAAATATAATGTGGCCTCGTCGTTGAAAGCCTCGGACCGCAGATAGGTAGCAACTGCATCCTCAGCAACTTTCTCCTTCTTTATCTCCCAACCTTTCTTCAGTTCGTCTAGAGACCTCTGCAATATAGTGACTTTAGCCTTCTCCCCTTCTAGTTGGTCCCACACCTCTTCTAGCGTAGCCTCAGTCCCCTTCAGCTTGTTTTCAGCCTCGACGAGCCTCCTCACCAACTCCGATCGATCGGCGTCCACCTCGGACAACTTCTTTCGAAGCTCGCCAAAGTAAGCGTCTGAGCTGAGTTGGCGACTAGAGAGAGCTGCCACCTTCATTAGTACCTGTGAACAAACGAAAAGATATTTAGTAGCACATAAACGGGAAAATAAATAACCCCAGAAATTTAGGAGAGAGAATCACCTTCCCAAGGTCGAAGAAAGTACTCCTTACCAGGGCACTCAAGTCGAGGCCCTTGAAGCTCTCCAAGTCACCATCATAGAGCACCAACCAAAGGTGAGCAACAGCTCAGTCTTCATCAGCCAATAGAGGAGGACCCTTCTCCTTCCCCTTAGAGGAAGCCCCCCCCCCGAGGTGTAAAAGGGGAGGTTGTTGATGCACTCATCAAACTTAGGTGCAATCTCCAACGCATCCTCTAGGTCAATGAACGAGGAAAGAGGCACAACGGCTGGAGGGACGACCGCAGAGGGAATCATGCTCGGTCTGTCCTTCTTAACTGAGTGGTTATGGGAGAATTTTTGCTTCTTATGCAAGCTGCCAATAGTAGTCTTTGAGGAAACCCTCACCAAGGAAGCCTTCGGTGATCTAGCAGACATATCTACAAAAAGGAGGCAGAAGAGTCTATATATATATATGACAAAAGGAATAGCGAATAACCTAACCGACCAACGGGCAATGCATAAGGCACAGAAGGGTTCGAGTAGGTAAAAAGAAAGGGATTCAGGATTTACCAAAAGTGAGTAATCCTTAACCGAATGCGCAAAGGCACTATCCAACATTGTGAGTTCAACCTCGGACAATGGACGCTCGGCCAAAACTACAAAAACAAATGACAGAAGAAAGTTAACCCAATCAAGTGAAAAACTAACAAGAAAAACTAAGGTAATTGGGAATTACCTGCTTTACGTGGCTCCCCTCAAATCTTGGGGACTGTGTGGACTCTATCGACAGGCGTCTCCCATAGACAGGACTCCCTCCATCCCCATAAACAAAGAAAATTTTCTTTTTCCAACCTTTATTTGAAGTTGGAAAACTAGTTATCAATGCTTGGTCGGGGGTCCAAGTGGTGAAATACCACCACCCTAAATGTAGTTCCACTACTTTGTAGCAGTAGAAGAACTCAAGGATGGTCAAATGATCCTAACCGTCACTGCATGCAAGCTATAATACCATGCATGCGATCAGGATTCTCCACTCATTAGGCATGATTTGGCCCGGGGTGAGATAGAGATGGGTTAGAAGTTGGTAGGCAAACAGGAGAATGGGAAAACGAAGTCCAGCTTCCAATGTCTACTCAAAGAAAGATACCTCATTCGGAAGGCAAGTACAAGCCCCCTTGTCGAAAGCTGGGACTCTCAGACTAACTGACTCGGGAATTTAAAAGATTTGTCATAGATCCCTTAGTCAGGACTTGGACACGGTTGACAAGATCCCCTAAGCGACATATGGAATATCAGTGAAACGAGACTACCGAACAGGCTCTAAGGGTTGAGCCAAGTTAAGGGTATCCTCCCTGAACAAGTTAGCATCTAAAGCCATGATGGACTTCGAGGAGTCAAATTGGGTGCTCATTCAACCGAGGGCGTATATAACGCCAACTGAAGGACCAAGGACTTCAATAACCTTGTGGAGAATGCGACTTGAAAGAGAGTTTCAAACCTCAAGATGCTTAAATCAAGCAAACATTGATGGGTACGAAGGTAGTAGCATAGACGGGTTCAATGATAACTAAAGGGGGCTCTGATAGGATCCAAGGTCAAACTCTTAGAAAGATGGGTGACCACGACACACAAAAAGAAGAAAAGGGGACAGTATACAAGAATAAGCCTCGGTAGAGAAATGACAACACTAAATTAAAAAGAACTATACGAAGAAAAATGGTAAGGTAGATAATGCCTTCTGACAGATGCCCCAGCTAATGAAGTCTTGAGTGCAACACGGGCACAAACAGGGCAAGCAACGTGAACAAAGCTCTAGAAAATGTTTGAAAACAAATGGAAGGCTCAAAAGGGACGAAGGCCTCCTCTTATAAGTTCCTCAGTTGATCCCCAACCATTAGATCATCTAATTTGCCCCAGGTCATCGGACGAATGCATAATTCGAGGGGAAACAATAGTCACTATAATGCGTTGTGTCATCATTAATGGCACAGGGCTCAATAAAGGATAAACGGAGGCATCAGCATGTCAATCGCCTCAGGCAACCCTTCAAATTCCTAATGCCCGCTCAAATGGTAGGCTAGGGAATTAGGGGGCAAATGATGATGAGGTATTTGGCCTGAGTCAACCAACCAAGTGAACCACCTAGGTCCAACCAACTTGCCAAACGACCCATTGTGACCCAATTACAGAACCCAACACCCGACCATAAATGACCGACAATAACCAAAGAACAACGCCAACTAATGTGATAGACGATTATTAGTCATCTGAGTGCTGGTCCGATTGCAACCCAGCCGACCATCTTAGAAAGAGCGCAACAAGCCCAAAAGTCAGGACAACCATGAATCATATGATGATCAAAGTACCAATGACACCAGACCAACCGGATGATGGGTGACGACCACCATCGAGACAGAAGGGTGGTTACAAAACTCAGAGTGGCATAGAAGGATAATCAATCCGATGTTGTCATGTGTACCACTCACCCACGTCCCTCTAACTAACTTGAGGAATATTCCTGACAAGGACCACGTGTAACCACTGGGAGAAGTCATACATAAAGGGAGGAACCCCTGAGAAGAAGTTATGTAAAAAAACAATCCAAGGAAAGGACCACAAGCGATTCTTTCTGATTAAACTCTGATCATTAACTTGAGCATCGAAGGGGTGTAAGCCTGCCCCACACTGACGCCATTCATTATCTTGGTGCAGATTAGCTCCAGGAGCAAGATTCCAGATTGAGGGCGACCATAGGATCATCATGGTGAGTCAGGATGTGACATCATCAATGTCTTTTGCAAGTTTTGGCATAAAACTTAGAAGTAGGGTTGCAATTTATCCAAGTATTATTTGTTTTCAATTCATTTTTGTGTCTGCTTAAAGCGAATATGGATCCATGTGTATTTCATTTGATTAATTATCCGTTGAGTAAAACTAAATTCGATAATAAATGAACCGAATACGGGTATATATAGATTTGCTTTCGCTAAATGTCTGTATTTGTTTATATATTCCTATATATATCCTTATCCATATTTCCATTTATATATAATATATCTTATGTTTATATAATATCATTTCATGTATTATATATTTTATACCTAATGACTGCTTTTAGATTAGTAGTCATATTATAATACCATAGGTTTTATTACATAAAATAAATCATATGTATTTGTTTATATGGGAGTTTTTTGAGTTAGATTTATGAAAGTTTATATGATTTTAGTAGTATTTTCAGAATTTTCAGTTATCGAATAAGTGGATATCTAGTTAAATGTAATAATGGATACAAATATGATCCTACTTTTAGAATATCTGTCGGATATATAATCAAATTGAGTTATATATAAAAAATAAATGAGCCAAATTTGAATATGCCAATATCCGGTTCATTTGCACCACCTCTACTTAAAAGGCCTCCTTAGTTGGACCCTTTGAACGGTGGGACCCACGTTGGACAGAAAAAGAAGGAAAATCAACATGAAACTACAAATACGTGCAATTTGCTGTTTCCTTTCAACATAATTTATTAAGAGGCTAAAAAATCAAACTTATAAACAGACAAAACAGGAGAGTTCTTCCAAATTCTAATGGGAATATGCCAAACACCAAAACTATAAAAAGGCTTAGATAGCCATCTTAACGATTACATAACATGTCTCTTCTTCTGAATAAAGAGGTACATAACGATAAAAGAAAGAATCCGTCTCTTTTTTCACTTTATACTCTCGAAACAAATCCTCTGCAACAAGCTTAAGATACATTAACTGAAAACTGCTATCATAGAATGACATGTGGTTAAGAGGGGGCCCACTTTAAATTTGCAACGTGACACGTATATTAAAAATCCCGCCTAATATTGAAATTTCAATTATTTTGTGTTCATGTCATGTTTTGATGGTAGTTTCTAATTAATATATTTTAAGCTTGTTGTAGAGGATTTGTTTTCCATACTCTAGAATCGTTTCATGATAAACTCTTGAGGAAAGATCCACTCCTGGTAATCTCACGCAAGGGTTTGTCTGTGAACCTGATGATATTGTAGGCCCATGCACCCGCTACCATCCCCCCTACGGGTCCCACAATGTATACTCATATCGCTTTATACTGGTTTGATATGATGGCGGGCCCTAAAGTCCTAGCCAGGTTCATGGATGCCCCAGAAATTGGCCTGTCAAAGTCAAACATTCCCAAGCCATACACATATCATCAATACCATTTCAATAAGACATATATTTAGCTTAGCTCTTAATTTAACCCAAAGCATAAGACTCAGATCCTCTGCAGTAAGTTAAACTACATTCACCCAACACGAATACAAAATTTTTTTAACACATGCCCGAATTTGATTCGTGTTTTAAAGTGTGTAACTTTGATGGATCATCTTTCGGTAACCCGGGATTAGCGGGATTCAGCTGTGTGGCAAGGGATGAGAGAGGAAGTGTTGTTTTTGTAGTTAGCGGTCCTTTGGGGGTATGTGACTCAACAAAAGCGGAGTTGATGGGGCCGCTTTTTGGCCTGCACAAGTTGAAGGAATTAGGAATTAGAGGAGGGATAGTAGAGGGAAACTCTAAAGTGATAGTTAGTTGGGGTAATGGAAAATCTATAGGCAGCTGGAAATTGGCTCACTTTATATCCGAGATTAAAGATCTCATCAAGGATCTTAAAGTGACTTTGAGACATATTCCTCAGTCTCAAAATGAAGTGGCTGATAGGCTTGCTAGGTGAGAGGTAATTCAAGATGAAATATATCTAGATGATTATATTTCGGACTGATAGAGTAGTGTGTGTTGGGTGTTGTTGTATTATTTGTTGTTTTGCTTCTTCAATAAATTCGTCATTTATCAACAACAACAAAAAAAGTGAAAGCCTTAAGAGATAATTTTGGAAAAATATATATGGTTAGAGAATAAATGCTGGTTTAGTCCAACGGTAAGGTTTACCGTTAACATCTCTGGTGGTGCAAGTTTGAGTTATGAAAATAGCCTCTCCAAAAATAGAGGTAAGACTGTGTACATTTTGCCCTCCCTAGACCCCATGTTAGCGAGAGTCTCATGCGCTAAGTCACCCTTTATATATGGTTAGAGAAATTTCTAAGAGAAAATCTTATAGGAGATTTAAATGGGCATGTAAGAAAAAGACAAGAGAAGATAAATGAGTGAGGGTCCCAGTTACACCATAAGTTGTGGTCACTTTTGGTGTTAACTATGAAGTTCCCCTCTCTCTTAAACAAATTCTCTATAATAATAATAAATATAGAGAAGATTGGAGAAGGAATGAGGCAGAAGACGCAATCCTTAGAATTAATTAGGACACATGATCCCAAGCCAATCTGAGTGAGACCCATGCCTACTGGTAAAAGGCTATATGGATTCTTTTCCATCTCTACCATTTGCAACAAAGAACAATTGCCCTAAAAAATAGCTAGTTTTCCTTAGAGCTTGTTTGGATTACATGATGATTCCAAATTGAATACCTTGAGCACCACTATAGTGGAGTAATGTTTCTTGTTTTGGTTGGAGGGATTTACATAGGTTGGGGTAGGCACTTTTTTTCTTTTCACGTCTTTTGAAAGTTTTGGCATAGAACTTAGAAGTAGGGGGGTGCAAATTATCCAAGTACTATTTGTTTTCAATTCATCTTTGTGTATGCTTAAAGCGAATATGGATCCATGTGTATCTCATTCGATTAATTATCCGTTGAGTAAATCTAAATTCGATTATAAATGAACAGAATATGGGTATATATAGATCTGCTTTGGCTAAATGTCTGTATTTGTTTATATATTCCTATATATATCCTTATCTCTATTTCCATTTATATATAATATATCTTATGTCTATATAATATTGTTTTATGTATTATATATTTTTATACGTAATGACTGTTTTTAGATTAGTAGTCATATTATAATACCGTAGGTTATATTACCTATAATAAATCATATGTATTTGTTTATATGGGAGTTTTTTGAGTTAGATTTGTGAATGTTTATATGATTTTAGTAGCATTTTCAGAATTTTCAGTTATTGATTTAGTGGATATCTGTTAACTAGATATCCGAATATAGATCTAATTTTTTAATAAATGTGTTAATGGATATAAATATAATCCTACTTTTAGAATATCTACCGGATATATAATCAAATTCAGATATATATAAAAAAATAAATGAACCAAATTTGAATATGCCAATATCTAGTTCATTTGCACCTCTACTTGGAAGGCCTCTTTAGTTGGACCGTTTGAACGGTGGAACCCGCATTGGACAGAAAAAGAAGGAAAATCAACATGAAACTACAAATACGTGCAGCTTGCCGTTTCCTTTCAACATCATTTATTTAGAGGCTAAAAAATCAAACATATAAACAGTCAAAACAGGAGAGTTCTTCCAAATTCTAATGGGAATATGCCAAACACCAAAACTAAAGAAAAGCTTACATAGCCATCTTAACGATTACATAACATGTCTCTTCTTCTGAATAAAGAGGTACATAACGATAAAAGGAGTCCTCTTTTTTCACTTTATACTCTCGAAACAAATCCTCTGCAACAAGCTTAAGATACATTAACTGAAAACTGCTATCAAAAAATGACATGTGGCTAAGAGGGGGTCCACTTTAAATTTACAACCTGACACGTGTTTTAAAACTCCAGCCTAATGTTGAAATTTCCATTATTTTGTGTACGTATCTTGTTTTGACGGCAGTTTCTAATTAATATATTTTAAGCTTGTTGTAGAGGATTTGTTTTCCATACTCTAGAATCGTTTCGTGATAAACTCTTGAGGAAAGATCCACTCCTGGTAATCTCACGCAAGGGTTTGTCTGTGAACCTGATGATATTGTAGGCCCATGCACCCGCTACCATCCCCCCTATGGGTCCCACAAGGTATACCCATATCGCTTTATACTGGTTCGATACGATGGCGGGCCCCAAAGTCCTAGCCGGGTTCATGGATGCTCCAGAAATTGGTCTGTCACAGTCAAACATTCCCAAGCCATACACATATCAATACCAGTTCAATAAGACATATATTTAGCTTAGCTCTTAATTTAACCCAAAGCATAAGACTCAGATCCTCTGTAGTAAGTTAAACTACAGTCACCCAACAAGAATACAAAATTTTTTAACACATGCCCAAATTTGATTGGTGTTTTAAAAAAAAAATTTTGTATATGTGTTGTGTTTTTTGGAGTAATTGCACCTTAATGTATTTTACCTTACTGCAGAGGATCCAGAAGGCATGAATGTTTGAAGTGCTCCTTTCTTAATCCATTATTATCAGTAATTAAGGAAATGTGCTTAGTCCACTTTTTCCCAATCTGGCTCATGTGTGTTTGAATAATAGTTCAGATTAAAATTTTCATGGGCTACTAGTATGATAAATGATGTTTGATGGATGATTTTGATAAGATTAATAGAGCTAATAAAATACCCAGCGAAAAGCACATTCAGTAAGACAGTTGCTCCCACTGCAAGCCCTGCAAGTTCTCCAATCTGCAACACCCACAAAACAATTTCTAGTGAATATGTAAGGATTTTTCCTGAAATCTATCGATTTAGCTATGACTATTATAAGTGTTAGGAGATACAGAAATTAATATACATCAACACCCGCCCCTCAAGAGGAACATTATTCTTTCCTACGAATAGTCGGAGAACAGGTACAAGTTTACAATGCACCATATTAAGAATGAATTAACCAATTCTTCCAAAACCTTAAGGTTATAGAAAATACATGAATTAATATACTTCAAAAACCAAAAAATAATGACCCTTTAAGTAATATGTAGAAATCAGCACAAGTAGGTGCAGAAGAACTAACCGCTCGGTTATCAGTGGCTACACCAGAGATGACAAACATGAGGTAGAAAGAGATTATGAACTCCAGCACCATTGAGCGCACAGCCGATCCCACCGGAATCGTCCCTGGGAACGGGTATACGTTATCCTCCTCGAATAGTAACCGAAGGGTTCCACTTGCGAGTGTTGATCCAAGAACCTGTGCCACTACGAAGGCCGGCACCTGTAGGCAAACAAAATACAAAGTTAGCTGGTCTCATGACCCTATGTGTTCACATCGAATATTGATTAAGA
The DNA here is from genome assembly GCA_025762735.1 of Platanus orientalis. Classification (NCBI taxonomy): domain Eukaryota; kingdom Viridiplantae; phylum Streptophyta; class Magnoliopsida; order Proteales; family Platanaceae; genus Platanus; species Platanus orientalis. The sequence continues at coordinate 7,182 of JAOXJP010131899.1, read as the reverse complement.
AGCTAACTGGCAACCCCACCAAAATCATGATTACTGGGAAAGAATAAGCTGAAAAGATGATCTTCCTATCCCCTAAAGCAAAACAGTAGTATTTACAAATGCATAATTGAGTTAAGATTAATATATGGCAATGTCTGACTGTCCAAAGGATGGCTTTGTTGCGATTCTTGGTGTAATTTTCTCAAGAAAATAATTGTCAAGCCGCCTGGTTGTTAAAAACGAGAAATCGTAGATGTTCAAAATTTTCTCATGCACCTATCAATTTTCTTCTCACCTACCAATTTTATTTTCCCACAAAACTTGTCTAAAAATCCTTTCTTTCACATGAAAATTGTAATACATAAGTTTTTCTTTTTCTTTTTCCTGGCAACCAAACTATTATAGGAAAAGCATAGAAAATTACAGATTTTGTCTTTTCTTGTGTAATTTTGTTTTCTTTTTCTTTTCTATCTTTTTTATTCAATTCAAGGCAACCAGCAAAGCCTATGATTACTTAATTTACCTGTTTCCATGGGAATCTCCGGCAAGTGGCGAAAGCGATGGTGACAGCCGGGTTGAAATGTGCACCGGAGATGTGGCCGACGGAGTACACCATGACCATCACCACTAACCCCCAGACGATGGCTACCCCAGGGAAAGTCACCTCCTTGTTTTGGCTCAAATTCACCACCACAGCCGCACACCCAGCAAATATTAGAAAATAGGTACCCAACATCTCCGCAATCAACTGCACTCAATGAGAAAAAACTAACATCTTTAACAATTGAAAAGGTACGTAATACAACTTTTTTCTTCCAAAATTTGCAATCTGGATAAAAAATTTCAAGTGGGTTACAAAATTTAAGAAATTTAAACTTGCAAATTAAAAGTTGTGAACACATACTAGAAACTCGAATAGATTGATAAGAGAAGAGAAAACTACATATTTGGAGGAATGTCTGGACTTTTTTTTTAAAATAAGAGAATGGTTTTTATTTATGCCTTAAAATCAGTAAGGAAGAAGACCAAGAAAAGATCACCTTCTGGAAGAAAGGTAGAGAGAAAATCTCCGATTCTTCTTCGTTGGGTTCCTCCATTTTACGAGGTTCCTCCATGAATTTCTGCGTGTTTCTATTAGTTCCAGCGTTCTCAGCCATCAATAGTAGCAGGAGGAAAAAAGGATAAGAAATAGAACCCAAGAGACAAGGAGGAAAATGTTCTTAAGTTTTGTTGTTAAAAATGGAGAAAGTGTGTTAAGTACCGAGAAGATCAAGCTCTACTTATAGGGACCTAGAACCCATTAACGACAGAGAAGAAAGAAAGGGAAGAGTGGATCATTAAGAGACGGTTTTTTTGAGGTTTTATAGAGATTGAATGAGCAACTTATATATCTTAGTGATGTCATTGACGTTGATTTTGTGAACAGTGACTAGTTAAATGGAACTGGTCTAGTAGTAGTTTTATTTTCATCATCTTCGTGATCATCCTCATCTATCTACGGGGATCCTTCAAAACAACACTAGGGACCAAAACTACTATTTTTTATCTGGTAGATGAAGGATTTCATTAAGGAGGAATTAGCATATTCCAAATATCAAAAACTATATATAGTATCAGACAACCACCAGGGCGGAAAAGACTAGGTACGGAAATCAGCTTTTCCTATGTATTAGAATGGCATTAGGGGGTGGACACATCAGCATTGAAAAGTGCCCCCCACCCAAAAAAAAAAAAAAAGTGAAAGTCACCTGGGCGAAAAGGATTAGGCACGGAAAAGAACCTTGTTCAAGACCCTGAGGATTTGGTGCAAACCCCTGAGGTTAGCCGAAGGTGAAACTGACATCAATGCCAAAAAGTGTAACTCGCCTTTTTGGCATTAATCATGATGTGTTGGCCCCTAATGTCAATCTCACCTTAGTCTAACTTTAGGGGTTGCACCAAATCCGAGGTGTGTTCGAAGGTTAACCTTCTGCTATTGTAATGAGATATCAAACAAGTCTTTTACATAATCACATCTGATTAAAGGATGTGCTACGATTTAAGACCCTAATCATTAACCCATGTATATCTAATGGCTTAATTGCTAAATTTAAATGAAGATGAGTTGAAAGGTTAAGAAGAAAAGGCCAATGCGTACACAATTTCATGTGGATTGTCTGAATCATAATGAAGCTGGAGCCAGGAAGGATGAAAATTTTATAATCACTTTGTGTAATCAAGGGTTTCACAACTCTAGTCCAACTGCAAAGATATCATGCCAATACCAATCAACATGTGACACGGTGTCTCTGATAGAGGGTATCTTGATATACAGACACATGAGCTGATCTTCAGTAAATACATAGTATTATACCTATGAATCCTTTATCTATCTAATATAGGGCTATATTTCTTATCAAAAATAAATAAAAATCTTGTGTGCCGGGTAGGTACTGGTGTGATTTCCCTCCATTGAGACTGGAGATTATTCAAACCCCTTCACCAAATGGTCTCCTATGATTATGATTTTAGATTTGGAATATCCCCGGTACCCGGCCAATTTCCCAAGGGCTCGTTCCCTACGTAAGCCACAGCCGAATGGTATCCTATGATTATGATTTAAAGTGTCCGCACCCCATACTCAATATCCCAAGGGCTTGTTTCCCTTGTAAGTACACAAAGAACCAACAAGCTCCACTCTTTCAGAAGAAAACTGGTTATTATTGTTATTATTATTTTTTTTATAGTCTTTAGGGGAATTGAAAAATAAAATAATTATGGTTGAATTCCACAAGAATATTTTAACCATTGAAAAATGATTAGATGATCCTGAAATCCTTCTTAGCCTGATCATAACAATTCTGAAAATTTTGATCAATCGATGAACAATATCATTATTTTGTTCAATAAAATACCATAGTGGATGATTCACCCATTCCATACTAGGAAATAATCACAAGATACCTTTTGATGACACCGATAACATTGCCTATTTTTGGTTTAAAGAACAAGCGTTTTGGATTGATGCATTTAATATTTTACATATGGAAGTTTTGTTTGCCATCGACCATAATTTCAATGTATCCATAATTCTTTAACAAATGAATCCTATGGCCGGCTAAGTTGCCGGGATGCTCACATGATCACCTCTAATTCGCTATGTTTTATTCCCTTAACGGTAAGTGATGACATTTACACCAAATTTAGATTAGCATGAATGGATGGATATTCCTTTTCGTTTTAATCTAAGTTGGAAGTGTGCCATGATAGAGATAGGGTAGAAGACTTCTTCTCGCTTTAGTATGAATTCCACTAGCATTTTGACACATATCAAGTCGTGTTGAGTGTCTTTATTTCCAGCAGTACTGTTAGATCTTTTAAGATCTAATGGTTGCCACTCTTTGGAGTTAAAGAATCCTTGGAAGATGGGAGTCAAAGGTGACGGCTCAAAAGGTGAAAACACCTCATATAATTAAAACCCTAATAAAATTAGGAAAAGAGGGGGAGAGAGTGAAGAGCAGTTACAAGGGAGTTCTTGTGGGTTTTCTTTAAGGGTTTGAGTTTGAGAGAGAGAGAGAGAGAGGGGTATATTAGGAAAAAATATATGGGTTTTGGGGTAGAGAAAAACCTAATTTTTTGTATGGATCTTACATTCTCATTATGGAGGAAGATATGTCTCTCTCCTATAGACGTAGGTACATTGTCAAACCACGAAATTTTTTTGTCTTTTGTAATTGTTAATTTATTTATTATTGTTCGATTCTTTATTGCATAGATTGTGAGTGGTTTAGGCTCGTATTCCATCACAAAGAATTCTAAGGTTATTTCTGTTGTGTCAACAATTGGTATTAGAGTTTCTGATTCATGTTTGGGAGGAAGAAAAATGTATTGATAAATAAAGATAGTTTTTTATTCCAAGAGTTGTTTTTTAAAATTTTTTAGTTGATTCACGATGGTAATAAAGGCTTCCATCAGTTAGCTCTTTGTGAAAAAAATCTGATAGAAAATGATGTTGTACTCTTTGGCAAAGAAGGTGAAGGATATGTTAATACAATAGGGTTTATATAAATCATTGCAAGGAAAGAAATGTAAGTCCAAGGAGATGGATGGTGATGATTGGAAAGACATAGAAATGATAATAATCAACACAATTCATTTATATCTTGCAAATAATGTACTATTTAATGTTATGGATGAAGATTCAACATCGATTTTAATAGAGAAGTTGGAGAAACTCTACAATAGAAAAAGTCTCACCAACAAACTATATCTGAAGTGACAACTGTCAAAATGTGTGAATCTCTTAGGACACTTAAGTTTGTTCAACCAAATTCTTGAATCAACTACATAAAGTTGATGTTAAGGTGAAGGAAAAAGACAAGACATTTTTGCTTCTTACATCGTTTATTGATTCTTACAATAACATGGTGACAATGTTACTGTTTGGAAAATATACAGTAAACCTAGAAAATGTCATGACGTCGCTTTTATCTAATGAGATTAAGAGGAGACCAAATCTTAAAGGAGGTCAAGATTTTTGTTTGGTTAGTTAAGTGAAAAATTACCAATGAAAGTCATTTGTAAGGGGATTTAGGAATAACAGGTTTAAGTTCAGGTCAAAAGGAAATTATAAGGTGCAGTGTTTTCATTGCAATGAATATGACCACATTAAGAGTGATTGTCTAGAATGTATTGACAGAAAGAAAAGTGATAGTCCTAATATAACATTAGTAAAAGAACAAGAGAAATACATTAGAGATGTTCTCAGTCTCTAAAGGTATAAACATTTTTTCTCATGATGAGTGGATATTAGTTTTAAGTTGTCATGTTCACATATACCTGAATAAAGAATATTTTAATATATTCCAAGAGAAAAAAGATAGATGTTTCTTTGGCTAATAGGTCCACTTGTGATGTCATGAGTATTTGGACTGTAACGATCAGGATTTTTTTATGGATTGGTTCATATTTTGGGTGGTGTGATATATATACCAAAGATGCAAATGAATCGGTTGAATTCCATGGGTTACAAGTATTTAATTGTAGGTAGAGCTATAAAAATCACATGTGAATTAGTTGTCATGATCGAGTCAGACGGTATTATGACCGTATTAATTTGATGGTATGTATGACAATGGTTTTTCAAGGTCAATGGTTGTTTGTAGTGATAGCAAACAAGTTATGATTCAGGTTAGATTAAATGTGTTTCCAGTATATATGATACAGAGTTCACTAAGAATGACTAGTGTAAGTTTTTTCCATGGTGGTTTTGGAATGTGAGTCAATGTGGAGTGTAGTGCACATATCACAGGTTATGTGTTTTAACAAAAATACATGTGAAGCTACTTCAACAGGAAATCTTCAAAGGACTAAAAATAAAGTCAATGTAGAGATTTGTTAGGTGCCTTTATTTCTAGCACTATTGGCGATTAACACTCTTTGGAGTTAAAGACTAGTTGGAAGATAGGAGTCGTAGGTGATGGCTCCAAAGGTGAAAGAACCTCATATAAAACCTTAATAAAATTAGGAAAAGAGAGGAAGAGAGTGAGGAGCAGCTGCAAGAGAGTTCTTATGGGGTTTTCTTCAAAGGTTTGAGAGTATGAGAAAAAGAGGATGTACAAGGGGAACATGTGTGGGTTTTAGGTTACAAAAAAATACACTTCTCTATATAGATTTCGCATTCTTATAATGAAAAAAGATTTGTTTTCCTCCCATGGACGTACATCGCTAAACCATGTAAAAATCATCATCTTGTATGATTGTTCATTTCTTTGATTGTTTTATTCTTATTGCATACATCATGAGCAGTTTAAGCCAATATTTCATCACGTGAAATTCTAGGATTGTTTCCACTGCACCAACAAATTAGAAAAGGGAAACTAGGGCAAACCCAAAGAAAATCGTCTGTAGCTCTAAATCTCTCTACAATCTAAATGGTCATATCTAAGCAACAAAATAGTTGTGATTTGATTGAATTGATATTCAAATCTTGAAATTATCAAATCACATATACTTAGTGGTTGTGATAGGCCCATTTGGACTGTATGGTGATTTAGAGCTGTAGACAAGTTCATATTGGATAACCTTTTCCAAATGTTTTTCTTTTTCTTGAAAAAGTTCAGATTCCATTTTACAAAGATAAGAGAGGGAAGCAGGGAAGCATCGATGCGACATGGTGAGAAAAAGTAAAAAAGATTTACTTGAATTTCCTTTGCCTATACATAGCAGATTTATACACGAGGGGATCTTTGCCTATACAAGAGGTGATGGGTGGTGTTAAGTAGATGCTGATCCAATGGTAATAATGGGTCTTGCCCAAAATCGAAAACTAGTTCTTACCAGTCAATCACATTTCCTTGTAAACAAGTTGCTTATGGTATCATTAACTAAATCATTAAATAGCACCTTCTCCTAGCCCTTGTTCTTAATTTTCATTTCTCTTAACCAATAGATTGACTCCATTAATAAAGCCAGGCTATAAATTTGGCCTACATGAGACACAAGGCAACCAATCTTTGTTCTCCGTCGTCTGCTCGCAGAATGCCAATTGTTGCCAAGGTGCTCCCTTGCTTCACTCGCACGATGTTGACACATCAGGCTAAAAACAATAGAAGTTCTACTATGTCTATGAGAACACAATAATATTCTTATAGAGTGACTGCCTCCTTGTCGTTAAGACCCATCTCTTATTGTGGCATACATTGTCACAACAGTCATAGATTGTCTCTTGTAACCTTTCAATGGAGTCCAGATATGCTGAAATTTGTATTTTAGTAACTAAAACACTTCAACCATAACATGTCACGTGTATGTTTACACAAATTTAGAAGTTGACGTATTACCTAATATGTCGTGGTACATATGGCACATTTCGATTGGATATTTTAGCAAGTTGCTGAATTACTAATTTCAGCAGATCCGAACTCTTCAAGTGTGTTAGACTATTCTACCTCAATGCTCCTTCTTGTCCATTTTGGCCATGAGAGACCTTGTGGGGAGGAGCTATTGTATGGTTATTCCTTCATGGAAGGTGTTTATGGTCTATGAAACAAATGTTTTTTGGAGAATGACTGTCTGTGTTGACACAGGCCTATGTAGATTGACACATGAAATGTTTTTGAATTTGGTGTCTTTTTTGTTCTTACATTGAACACTTTTTTGAACCCCAAACATATCATGTGTCAGCTTATAATTCACCATAAACATTACGAACACGTTGTCATC
>JAOXJP010131888.1:0-13575 GCA_025762735.1 Platanus orientalis | reverse complement strand
GTGTTCATTATATTCAACATCATTGTTATTACTTATCAAGCCATCATTTACTTATCCACCTTGAAAACCTCTTCTCCAAAGCATGGGGCCGGTCATCATGTCTATTCCGTGGCAATTAGAAAAAGATTGTTCTCACAGTCTGGGAGGTGAATAGTCAGTGACTAATGCAAATCATATAATTTCGATTTTTTGGTAACAATACTCTTGTTAATCAAGGAGTTGGATTGGTTGGCCAAAAGAAGGGTCAAGTACATTGAAAAATTACATTTGTTATGGTTTTGTATTATTTGTTTTTGGTTTTGATGATTGCTTCTTACACAAGTCCTTACAGTGTTTAATACAAACATGGTGACCTCCAGTTTCCCTCAATTTATTTGTATAGTATTAAATCGTTTGTAATATATATTTACTCTAAACATTATAAAATAAATATGGAATCTTATGTTCAAAAGGTAGGTACTTCACATATAGCTAGGTTCAAAGTCTTATTATAATTTAAAAATAAATTTGGAGAATGTTGTTGTCACGCCCTGAAACCAAGACGCGAAATCAGAGTATAAATATGGAATGGAGTTAAAAACATGGGTAAGTTGTCAACACATAATTTTGACATAAGATCTAGAGGTTTCTTTCAATGGACAACCGTTATTCTCTATAATGGACCTTAGACATCATAGAAAACCAAGGTCGTTAGATGACCTCTCATTTTTATGTCATTTTGGTTTTTTAATAATTTAGCATTCTAAACCTTTGATTTTTTCCTAAGATTTTCATATCTTTCATTCTAATCTCATAGTTTTCTAAATGGTTGTTCCAAAATTGGTCACATCTACATTGGAAATTATGACTTTACCCATCATCAAAGTTGTATCGTTGAATGTCATCGTACATGCATCGAATGATCAATCGGATATAATGGATGCATCTGAAACATCCAAAAACCTTAAAATAGAGTGTTTGATCATCAAAATCTATTGTATCGAGCTTTGGTGAATCTCAACCCTCGATTTAGAATCTTTCAAAATATGATCAAAATATACATTGAACAATTAATCAGACATTATAGATAGATTCAACATGCCTCAAAACCTTGGGGTATTGGACACGACATGTGAGGAAAAACAAGAGAGAGCTAAGGCATTCAATTCTCCCAACTACCAAGGCTCACGTATTTATGAGCATTCATTAAAGATTAAAGAGCCATTAAAGTACTTCTTTAGCACCCTTTACTTGACGAACAAAAGAGGGAAACAAGGAGAGGGTTTACTTGTTTACTCTTAAGTAAACCCTAGTGTGAAGCTCCAAAAATTAAGGAGGCATCTCTTGGGAGCATGGTAGTTCAACAAGGAGCAACCACCTTCAAAGAGCAACAAACAATACATCAACCTTGCGGAGATAATTTATATTGAACTCATTTTTAATTAAGACTTTAGCACTACCACCAGAGACATCGGGAGTAGACTTAGCACTCGCCGGAGACACAGAATGTAGAGCTTGCATATACAAGTAAATAGGTTTTGAGTTTTAACTTTGATTGTAAATTGTTCAATCTAAATAAAATTTAATAGCTCAATAGTGAGTTTTGAAAATGGTTGTAGGCCAGTGTGCTGAACCACTATAAATATTATGTTGTGTCTTAATTACTTGTGGTGTGAATTCTCTCTCTCTCTCTCTCTCTCTCTCTCATTTATTATGGCAGTTTAGTAATCATTACATGATCTTTCATATTTGTAATTAAAAAATAACTTGAATTAAGTGAAAGATAAAATTGAATATTGCCATTACATTGTACTTGAAATCATAACAATTGAATTATATCATTAAGTGCATCAATTTCCAAATAACATCATAGCATCTTTAATTGGAATCTTAAGTGGGGGTTAAACAAAACGACTTTTTTAATAAATCCTATTCACCCCCCCTCTTGGATCAAAACCGGATTTTCACCATCTATCTATTCTCAGTGGAAACCCCCAAGGAGGCCCCCTTCTTCCCCTCTTCTCTACCTCATTTCCTCTCTCCCTCATCTATCTACTCTCTCTCTTAGATTTTAGCAACAATTTAAAAGACAAAAAAAGAGGTGTTGCCAAACAGTAAAGAAAACTCCAACCTTACGAGTGCTACATCATAGGTATGATTCTCCCCTTTTTATAGTAAATATTTATCCTAAAGCTATCATGTTTTACCAATCTAGGCCATATTTTTCGATTTTATTATTTTTACTTAATTTTTTCTTTTATTATATTTTGTATCTTATTTAGCGTTTATTAGTTAATCATTTTGTATTTAATGTCAATTCTACATTTTATTTTATTTTTGAATTGCTTTCTTTATGTTTTGATGATAAATAATTTTCTTGAAGCTATCACAATCAACTCTTCTAAGCCATTCATTTTTTTTTCTCCTTTTTTATTAGTTTTTTGAATGTTAGGTAATGTTTATTAGTTAGCCATTTTTTTTGTAATGTAGATTCTATATTTTATTTTACTTTATTATTTGACTTGACTTCTTTTCATAAATAATTTTCTTAAAGTCATCAATTCAACCATTCCAAGCCATTCATTTTTTTACTTAGTTTTTTCTATTCATTTAATATTATTAGTTATCTTAGTTACCGTTGTCATAGATGTTGAATACAATTTTTATTCTCTCTATCTCTTTCTTTTATCTTCTTTATTTTATGATAACATGCTTCATGAACATTATGTAGTCTTGTGTGTATATATGGGCCATTTTTTTATTTGACTACAAGGAAACATGGCTCTAGATATGTTTCAATATCTTTTTTGTTATTATTATTTTTATTTCTTTTGAATTATTATTCTTCATTATAGGACAACATGCAAAGTAAATGAATGTCTTTCTTAGATAATATGTTTTATATGCATAAAATGCACACACATACACTAGTTAGTAGGGTAAACTACTCGCACATGCAAGACACAATTTTCAAAACTAGGACATACCATGACACTCGCCATACATAGGAACATACCCTAAATTTAAATCATTTTAAGTACATAACTGTGTATGCAAATGTACTGGGGTGCCTAACACCTTCATTGGTCTATAACCAAACCACTAATCCAGAGCTCTAAGTGATCAGTGTGTTAGGATTCTAATATTTTCATTAAAAATTTTAAAATAAAAACGATTTTTTAAAATAGACGTCCCGTCACATCTTAAAAATGGCTGGTGGTGGCTCATTGTCATCATGGGTTAGACCCATGATGAGTGGACCCTTTCTTTACGAGACCCACCCTTCGTGCAAAAATCGAGGCCCACAAAATGGCAACTCTATTGGAGAAAGGTTCAAACTAAAAGCAAACCAGTTAAAAAATATGGTATAATTAGTCATCTACTTATATGTTTAGGATGCTTATTGTTATCGTTGTATGCATGTGTTATTGTTAAAACTATTGTTTATTATTCTTTACTAGATAACTTAGTATGTACACTTTGTTTGTTAATAATTATGAATTCCCTAGAAAAAGTTATGTCCATTTACCCACAATGTGTCTGTGTTGATAAGCCCACATACTTGAGGTGACTTTTGGGCCCACTGGTACAAATCCCAAATTATTTATAAGGTTATCTATACCTTTTAGAAAAGGTCTTGAAGTCTATTTTTCAACCCAATAAATGATTCATAAAAAAGAGTTTTCTAGAAAAAAGTTATGACCATTTTAGTGCGAAGGGGTTAAACCTGCAAAAATGGTATCTAGATGGATCTGAACTTAGCAGATCAATCCGACCACTATCTGGATTGATCCGGGCTGTTAGAGATGTATAAAAAAAAATTCAGAATAGTGTCAAATTGATCCAGTATCCATGCAGATTTATCTGACATCCTCCGGATCAATTCGAATTGACCTAGTTTGCATTTTTTCGTAGCCTATTTTTCTTCATTTTGGAGAGTGTGAGACCCCCTCATATCGACCCAAAACAATATAAATATGATAAAGAAACCCTAATGGTTTCATTTACACCAAAAAAGAAAGAGGAAAAATGAGAAAAGAGAACTTTGGGAATAAGGAAAAGAGAAACCCCAAATTGGGCAAGGTAAACTTGAGGAGCTTCCCTTTATGTAAGATTTGTTTTATTTTTGATATTTTCTCTTAGTTTTACTTGAAATTTCATAGTATTTAATAGTTCACACCTTGTCTGTTACAGAAAAAGAAGAAAACCATAAAGGAAATAAGTTTTTGTTTGAAGATTTCTTTGGGATAAAAAAGTATGAGCATTTTGGTAAGTAGCTATACAAAACTTACTCTATTTTTGTATGATTTAGGTTCTTAGAAGTTTTGTAATGGTAAAATGTTGATTTTATAAATGTCTTCCCACATGTTTGTGAAATCCTTTTATTAGGACCTTAGAAACCCAAATACTTGTAGTGATTTGTGATAAGATCTTGCCATGTTATGCTAAGATCTTGGAAATTTCCTATCTAATTTGTAAGAAAAGTGGTTTTGCATCATATGTATATGTATTTCCTTACGATGTTGGATGTTCTCGGATTCCTTCCATGAGCCTAATGTCTCCCATAATAAATTTCTTCAAATATATTTTGGCTTATGGTAATTTGTGATGTTTATTTAACTTCTCATGCTAGTTCATTAATTCTTGCTCTCTACATGTTTGATAAAATGCATCTTAGTGCTCCCCTCACTATTTATATGGTTCTTGCATGCTTTTCTATGATACTAGTAAATTCCTATAGTGATAGATTATTTTTCTATTACTAAGTTATTGAATATAATATGTGAGTAATATATGTTTTTGTATTATGATCAACGAATGTTCATATAATGATATTAAAGTAAGTTGGTCATTAACCAATGAGGAGTGAAATGGATAAAGAATCAAGGAAACATAAAAAGAGATAAGTAAAAATGTCAAGCTGTAAAGGTCTCATTATTGGGAATAAGTAAATAATGAAGTAAGAAAAGTAAAGACAAGTGTTTTAATTATGATGGCCCTCCAATTGGGATAAGAATGCAATGGTATGATGACTTTCCCATTGGGGTAAAAATGTAATAGTAGAATAGCCCTCTCATTGGGGTAAAAATGCAATGGTATAATGACACTCCCATTTAGGGTAATAATATAGTAGTATGATAGCCCTCTCATTAGGATAAGAATGCGATGGTATGATGGTCCTCCCATTGTGGTAAGAATGCAATGGTATGATGGCCCTCTCATTAAGGTATAAGCAATGGTATGATGACGTCCCTTGTGATTAAGGATAATATAATATGTCAAATATAAGTAAGTGAAAGTAAAATATAAAGCAAGTGAAGGAAATGTGTAAGATAGTAAAAAGTAAGTGTATGAAAGTGATATCAAGTAAACATGAGCAAATGTAAGTGACCTAAAAAGTCTCACTATTGAGAATAAAACTATGTTAAGAAATAATGAAAGATTCATAAGATATATAAACATGAGTAAAACCATTATAAAAAGAATAGAAAAATTTATAAGAAGAAAATAATGTTAATGATAAAAAAACATCATATAAGTTTCGAAAGCAAAGTAAAGTTATAAGTCATGTAAAAGGAGAAAATTATCAAGACAAGAAAATAAAAACATCTAAGTTTTATAAGAAGAAGTTCATAAGTTATGTCAGAAATAAAGTTTAATAAAAAAAATGAAATACATGAGTTGTTAATGAAAATATAAGTCCTTAATATGAGTAAGTAAAGAAGATGTTAAGAAACAAGTGAAAACTTATAATCTTTAGAAGAGTATAAGTTCTCAAACTATGTAAGAAAAATAGAAATGTATGATAATTCTCTCATTAGGATATGAGCCAATGCTATGAAGATCAATGATAGGTATTAAATAACTAATGAAAAATGATAAGTAAATACAAAGACAATGACAATGAACATTAATGAATGATAAGTAACTTACTCTAAATAACAAGTAAGAAGGTAAATGATTAAGTACTAAGATAATAATGGACTATTTAAATATAGAAGCAGAATTTAATATGTCTCATTATGTAAATGTGTTATTATGGTGGCTAACTACTTAAGAATGATGCATGTCTAGTTAAAGTGATTTGTATATGCATATTCATATCAGGAAAATATAGTCTTTACATGAGAAATGAATAAAAGTGTCCATTAAGATGTTATTAGATATCTTTACTATAGATTGATTATGAAATATTTACCATGTGTAGGTAAAATCATGCATATTGTCATATGTGCATGTTATAAAAATGTCATGAATAAAAATAAGCACGTGAATTCCAATGATTAGTTCTTATATGAAGAATCATGATTATGAATGTTTAGATCTTGTGATGACTAGTAGATGATGTATGTACATTAACACATACCTACATAGTAGAATTGATATATAATCTATATGAAGATATACATAGTATTTTGTATTAAAATATTCATGCTTTACCCGTCTGATTTCCGTAATAGGTTTTGTGTACCAACTTAAAAGCCGTGGATCTCACCCATCCATACCATTTTTTTTTCCAGGTGATGTTTAGTGTAGATATGTCATTTGGAGTGCCTAGAGGTAGGAAGGGAGGCATGCAGCAAATGTTTCATCTGTCATTAGTTTTTAGTTTACTTTAGACTCTTACTTTTGTATTAGACCTTGTTATAAGATATATTATGTTGAAATTTAGACTTTAAGATTCACGATCTTATGTTTTATTTGAAATGATGAAAGACAAGTTTTATAGGTGGTATAAGTTTATGTTACTATTTTAGCTGCATCTTTAAGATTATGGTTAGATGTGATAATTTATAATTTCGTTGTTTATGTCGTTTTAAGGTTAAAGTTAAGTATTCAATGAAGATCACAAGTTCAGCGAAAAAACTTAAATTTTTAGCCAATTTTGTATGGATCTGATTTAGTAGAGGTTCGATTTCACGCTTAAACAAGGTAGTGAATTTCAGGTCGTTACACTGTTAACTAGAATGCATTCGGATTTCGAAACTATTGTTAAAGTTGTTACAAGGATTAAGAAAGCAATCAAAGAGGGTTTGATTAAGGACATTAATGGAAAACCAAACATTATTCCAGGACCAACCTCCTTTAAACTCTATGTTATACCTCCTATTCATCGACTCCCAAACACACTTGATTCAATCCCATCATTAACAGAATTTTGTACCATCCTCAATCCAACCCACTAAAGAAAATGCCTTACTGACTCAATAATCCTCTACCATTTACTCTACTTCCTTGCACCCTCACTCACATATTAACTTGTTAAACATGAATACCTTCGATTACTCCGTCAAAACCCTCCACCAAACCCTTTATCGAGAACATTTGATCTAAATATGTATTGTGCTTATCATCAAGCCATTGGTCATACCACTGAGCGATGCTATCAACATAAGCACTAAATCAAAAATTTGATAGACCAGGAAATAATTGTTTTTAAGCCCTCCTCCCACCATTTTACCCTAACATTCGATGTATAATAAAATCCTTCATTTCCATGATGTCCAAATATCAACCAATTTGGTTGTGCTCTACCAACAAAGTATCAAGATAAGTGCCTTCTTCAAAACTGCTTAGGACAACTTGGTCCAAAGATTCATAATCATAGATATTGCAAACCAATTCAATCAATGTCCATTTTGAGGTCCACACAAAAAATGAAACAAAAATAGAGGGGGCCATGTTGAAGGCTGCTTTTTCACCAACTGTCAGGCCATATTGAAGACCGCATTCAAAATAGTCTTTGAGGCATTTTTGAATGCCACTTGTAAACCAACCATCAGGCCATATTGAAGGCTGCATTCAAAATAATCTTTGAGGCCGTTTTGAAGGCCGTTTTCAAACCAACCGTCAAGCCATATTGATGGCCACATTCAAAATAGTCTTTAAGGCCATTTTGAAAGCCACTTTCAAACCAACCATCGGGACATATTAAAGGATGCATTTAAAATAGTCTTTGAGGCCACTTTGAAAGCCATTTTTAAACCAACTGTTAGGTCATGGTGAGGGCCGCATTAAAAATTGTCTTTGAGGCAATTTTGAATGCCGCTTTCAAACAAACCATTATGCCATATTTAAGGTCCCCTAAAAAATCATCATGAGGCCATTCTGAATGTTGTTTCCAAAATAAATGTTAAGGCCATTTTGAAGGCCGCTACCAAAACAGACCTCGAGGCCCTCTTGAAGGCCACTTTAAAAAAAAAAACTGGTCATCTAAAAGGCCATAAATCATCATCATTTGGCCATTTTGAAGGTCATTCTAAAAAAAAAACATACAAATTTATTTGGCCTTCTTGAAGGCCATATTCTAAGCAAATTATGGCTGACCCAAGCAAACACCAAAAACCTCAGGTAGATCCAGGCCCCAAAAAATTCTTCTCAAAAAACTCAAATCAAACCATTGGGCCAATTCAGACCACAAAAGTCTTGGACTGATAGACCAACCATTGCCAAAGTCTATTGATGTTGCTCTTCGGGCGTGTGCAACATCACATCTTACCATAGCCTATCTATTATCCATGATGTAATCCCCTAAAGCTATTCATGACATAATATTTAGCACTGATCTTTCGAGGTCTCCACAACCTTTGGAGTAGGCTTAAATATTTTCTCCCAACAAGCTCTGTCAGCCGTTCAAGTTCAACAACTTCACGTCAATGTGATGTTATAGAAAGGCAAATCGTTGCTACTCTTCGGGCGTAACCAATATCACATCATACCATACCCTATCTACTATCAATGATGTAATCCCCTAGAGGTATTCATGACAAAATATTTAGCATCGATCTTTCGGGATCACCATAGCTTTTGGAGCAAGCTTAAGAAACTTTTCTCCTAATTAAATCCCTGTCCACCATTCAGGTTCACTAACATCCTGTGATGATGTTATAAGAAAGGCAATCTTTCTGACATTCTAGTTGTTTGGGTGCAGTCAAGTGTCAGAACATCATACCATAGCCTATCTATTATCCAAGATGTAATCCCTTACAGGTAATCATGACAAAATATTTAGTACCAATCTTTCGAGATCCCCATAGCTTTCAGAGCAAGCTCACTTTTTTTTTCCCAACAAGCCCTAATCATGCACGATGTAAACAATCAGAGGAATTCATGCAAGAAATACGTAGCACCAATTTTTTGGAATCTCTATGGCTTTCAGAGGAAGCCTTAAAAACTCCTGTCTGAACCTTGTTTGGCCCTCTACTTATAGCTTATCACATCGGGACATTGTAAGGAATGGTAGAAACCACATTACTTGAGAATCGGACAAGCAAGTAAATCAAATTCATTCCATAAATTTTGTGTAATTTTCAAGTTTGTAGCGCAAGCTCTTGTTTTCACCTAAGACTAGAAAATTTTCCTCCCAGCACCTGGTCAATCCATACCATCCACAGCTTTCCAAAGAGAGCATAACAACATCTCCCATAGAGTCCCGTAAAAGGCCATGCTGATGTGACAAGGGACATGGGACATTACAGTTTATCATTGTTATAAGTCGAACCAATTAATGATCCCTCTATTTAGCCAGTTATGTACCGCATGACTCGCTAAGGTCACCCCATAGTATTACCTGACGCAGCACAAGTGACACTATAAATTCAATCCCTAAGACTAGCAATACTTTGAACCACGGTTTCAACATCATACAAGGTTCAAACAACTATTGTCTAGCATAGTCAACTTCGACCCCCACAGCTTCTCGGAGAGAGTACGACAACATCTCTCGATTGTGTTGCCGATCGAATTGTCGCCACTTCAATAGCCCAACAAAGCTTATATTGAGACATAAGCGTAAGTCACATTCCTTTCAAATGTTGTGTGATATGCCTACTGTGATAGCGACTTAGATGTCATTACTTAGGCAAGGCACAACAAACTAATCCTGCAGGATCCCACCCTGGCTTCGAGGAAAGTGTCGTTGTAAAATTTCCTCTGATTGGTCTCAAAAAACTATAATGTGGTTCACAGATGAGGACACCATTATAGATTCAATCCACAGTCTATATATTCCATTAATTTATGATATAAAACCTTAGAGGTATTCATAAATAATATATATCATTGACCCTCCAAGGTCTCATGGCTTTTTAGAGAAAGTTACCCAAAACCTCTCATTGAATCCTCTAGTTTGTAAACTTCGTCCATAACAGGGGCAATGGGTACAAGACTGTAATGTTGCTTGCTTTGGACAATGACAACATTGCAAATTGATCCATAACCTACATACCCCATCAATTTATGACAAAGGAATTCATAAATACTATATAACATTGGCCCACAAAGGTCCCACAGCTTTTTTAGACAGAGCTTCCCAAAATCTCTCTGTGAGTCTCTTTATTCATAACTTTCGTCCAAAATTGGGGCAAAAGATACAGTCCATTTCATAGTTTATGAGAGATATGGTGTTTGTAACCTTTGTCCAGAATAGGGACAAATGATGCAATCAACTCCATAAATTATGGAAATATTGTTCATTGTAACTATTGTCCAAACTAGGGACAAAACTTACAAATTTCCCTAAAACTTATGAGAGTTCCATGAAAATTCTTTGTCCAAATACAAGGGTAAACGATACAATTGTCTCATAAGATTATGTATCACAATTGATATATAAGCGAAAAGGCATGGCTTTTAGCAATAAAAATCCAGCAAATCCATCATACATATTTCAACAAATAATCAAAGGGAAAAGTCATTGAGAATAGAAAAATTCTACTAGAAAAGAAACAAACATACAAAAGACAATAAAACCATAAATAAAGATAAATGATAAGATGATCATATTGGTTTGCATGAATTTACAGCTTTTGCATGATCGGGTTTCAATGATGTTTTCCACAAATTTCTTAGCAACTGCACCCTATGTCGATGACTTACATGTCTCCTGACGTAGTGCATAGGCTGATAGTAACACCACTAGGGGTAAAGAAATAACCATTAGCTTTAGTGCAACTCATAGATAAACCTTATCTTTAACAAAAATAGACAATCTTTAAATCAACTAAGACCAAATTTCAAAAAAATTCAAAACTATGATTCATTTCGAAAGATTTGCAAAAAGCCGATTGAATGGGTTCTTTATCGAAAAAGGCATTTCAAAAAGCCAAAATGTTTGTAAAAACCCTCAACCCAAAGGGTTGAAACCAATTTTAGTTCTCCAGTTTTACCCACCAAAACAGTTCTAGGCTTGCAAAACAGCCTATCGAATATCCATGAGTTATACAAAAGTGAAAATACTACCTTAGCCAAGTCAAAATTTAGGTGCTTCTTTCCTTTGCTTTGCCACGGGTACCAAAGGGGGGCATCTGTCAACACTCAAATTTTGACTCAAGTCAAGTAATGGAATCATATAGATTCATTACATCATGGAATAGAGACAAAATCTACATACCCTTAAGCATTAGATAGGCAGGCATTGTCAATGGACACTCCAGTCGTAAGCGCAATAATGGTATCCAAACTCTATCCAAAGATCAATTAGGCTCAACCCTAAAAAAGGGCACTCTGGGACTTCGAGGATCCAAATTTTGAACCATCAGCTCTATGTCATCTCGAATTTTCTTCTAACCTTTATAAGCCTCCCACATTAAAGCATCAAAGACTCATCACCCTTTAAAAGTCCCCTACACCTTTGAGAATCTCAACTATAGTCTAATGAACATAGTTTCTCCAAGACTCATCAGCCTTCAAAATTCCTTCCATGGTAAAGTCCTTTTAATTTGTCAACCATTATAAGTATTCCCATGTTGAAGCATCAAAGGGCAAGCAAATTACCATTTTACCCCTACACCTTTAAGAATCTCAACTACAGTCTATTGGACTTAGTTTCTCAAAGACTCCTTAGCCTTCAAAAGTCCTTCCACGGTAAATTCCTTTTGAATTTGCCAACCTTTTATAAGTCTTCCCACATTGAAGCATCAAAGAGCTAGCAAATTACCATTTTACCCCTACACCTTTAAAAATCTCAACTTCAGGCTATTTAACGTATTTTCTCTAGGACTCCCCTCGACCTTCATAAGCCTTCCCACATTGAAGCACAAAATGATAGGTAAATTACCATTTTACCCCCATATCACCAAAATTCATAATTTCTCTCAAAATTAGACCCTTGGTAAACCCTAAAACATTGCCCCCGTCACCCAAATAGCTCAAAGTCACATCCTGCACCCTCTTATCATAATCATCTACAAAACTGTCTAAAGAACCATGATATTCAAGGACCTAAGAAACCTTAAGGTTTCAATATTTCCCCAAACCCTCTAAAGGCAACTTTAGCCATATTTAACCTTCTGTAAGTCCCCGAAAAGGCCTCTGAGAAGCCAAATTCAGATCAGTTAGAAATTAATTCCTATTTTTTCCTAGGAATTCAAGGCTAGCTACTAAACCCAAGTTTTTTCAGGGCCATCGTACACCAATCTCCCCAGAACGAGCCCAATCATTTTATGACAAGTGATGGACCTTCAGTAAACCTCTGAAAGCCCGTTATAGATCAAAAATTTGGCTAGTCAGTGGCCCCTTCTTGCCAAGTCCACGATCTCTCCATAAAAGCCGCATCAGGACCCCTAAGAGACCCAATATGCCTTAATCACCCAATTTCCCCTTAAATTACAACATAACCTTTTATCATCCTTGGATACTCGGTGAACCTCTGAGAACTCTTCGGGAATCCAAATCCCTCATGGTCAAACTCATTTTCTTAGGTCTATCAAAATATTTGATAAACATGCTAAAAGAAAAGTCCATCCACAGACCAAGCATAGCTCAATGGCCTAGTTCCTCATAAATCTAGGGTGTAATTTTTGTCAAGTGACCTTCCTTCGAGATCCTCAGGGATGTTCACCAGGAATCAAATTATCTACCTGTCAGATCCAGTAGACTCATATTTCCAAGACCCAAAATATCATGATGCCCATTATTCCCACTTAAAGTCCAGAAAAAATCTATCTCAAGTCCATGAGAAGTTTGGTTCGGGATAATTTAGGGTTTCATACATAGCTTTTAACTCAGGTATTGGATTCGTGAATAATCAAAACATGTGTCTCACAAAATCCGAAGGCCATCTTTTGTATCAAGATTTTAAAAGATAATTTTACCATTTTACCATTCTTCATAGGTGCGAGTCATTCTAGAGCCATGCGGAGTCAGTTTTGACCCACTTACCCTACTTCGAATCCAATTCTGACAGTTGCGTTACGACCAAGATTAAAAAACTAATAAAGTAAGCCCTAAAAGAAGGGGGAAAATGTCACAAAACTCATAAAAATTGAAACATTCAAAGTTATAAAACCTAAAAAGTAAGTCTGGACAATAAATGGGTAAAATCTAGAAAAAGCAATGATTACCTATTTTTTAAATCCTTTTTCCCAAAATACCCCTAAAATAACTTTTAATCCTATACCCCTCATTTGGAATATTCCAAATGAAGGGCATAGACCTTAGAGACCACTACCCTAACCCCTACACCCAACCCCACCTCCTCACCCCAACCACATGTTTCCATGGGCCCCACCACCCCCTTCCACCTCCTTTCCTCATCCACCCATTTCCTATGGGCCCCACCACCTCACCCCTCCCCTCCCTTCTTGAACCTTCCAC
>JAOXJP010131877.1:0-13576 GCA_025762735.1 Platanus orientalis | reverse complement strand
CTAGTTGGATCAAGCATGCTCTTATATATGTTATTTTGAATTAGTCAATGTAAATAATTGTTATATGTTGTTTCTATAAACTATATGAATTGATTGAAATTGCAAGAAAATGATATGTATTGTTAGAAAACCACCTTGCCTATCAAGGGGATTTATTGATGGAACCCTTCTCACCTGGATATAATCGGTGCGAACTGTTATGGATCCTTACTGCTTGCCACATAGGAGGTAGTAATAACCCTTCTCAACTGGGTATAAATGCTATGAACTGTTATATGTTCTGGCTTGATAGCAAATATATGTCATGTTCTGTATTGTATTGGCTATGAAATGAAATATGATCTGATTCGTTCTGTTCTGTTAATGTAAAAGCATATGATTATCATTGATTTATGTTCTGTACATGGAACTATAATGTTATTAAATGTTTAACAATGTATGAGATTAATTTATGAACTGTCACACATATTGAATTATAAATAGAAAAGTATCTGTTTAGTTTTCAAAATCGTGCTAAGACTTGATCCACTATTTCCATAGTTTATTGTTTTCTTGCTAAGTTTATCAAACTTACCCTAATCTGACACCACAGATGATGAGGAGATTACGGAGTAGCAGTTCTAGATAGAGCGAGCTATTGATTGAACACTTGTTTATTTTCAATTATCTAGATTTAGACTATTTATTTCAGTTCAGTTATTTCAATTTAAATTTCAATGGATGTAATAAGTTAGGGAGTTTATTATTTCAGTTTAGTTGATGGATTTGGATGTGTCAGACTATTTATTTAATTAAATTGGAATGTGATTAATATGTGTCCATTGGAAAGTGATTGATGAATTATTCCGCTGCATATGAATGTAAATGAAGAAAAAAAATTATTTACAGGTTAAGAATGACGGAATGTAAAGTGAAATGAAAAGTGTTAATGTCACGTGCCGAAATTCATGGGGGTACTAGTATGGGTTTTGGGGCGCGACACTTTGTCCAATTAAAGGGATCGATGTCCCAATATATGGCATGAATCTCAACAGCTAAATATACAATAAGATAGTCTCAACTATAGCAAAAGGGAGTGTGTGAATGCCCCTAGATGGAGAGTGTTCTCAAATATAATTGAAGCTCAAATGTGACAATATCTCATGGAGAGTGTTCTCCAAGGATTCACAAGTAGATTGGTGTTCTAGATATACAAGCTAATCACAATACAAACTACTATGTAAACAAACTCCAAATGTGAAATAAAATTTTTACCTCAACCCTAAGGTTGGGAGTATGAATGCTAGGAGGTGAAGAAGCATGCAAAGGAAACCTCCTTTGTGGCCATAAGAGAGAGAATTGACTCTCTTATTTTTCTTTGGAAGTTTAAAAGCTTGAGTGAAAATATAGAGAGAGTAAAGCTTGTAGATCTCTTCTTCTTGCCTAAAAATTCATTTTGCAAATGCCCTTAAATCCTAGGTTTAGAAGAATAAAATTGCTCTTTTACAGTGGTCGTGACTTACCACAACAATAGGATGAGAATCATCTAAAATGGGTAATAAATCTGGAACATTCATTTGAATTTTGAATTGTTCCGCTTAGTTTGAAGTGCTCCACTGGGACCAAGTTCTCTCAAACTAAAAGTCTAGAGAATTTTGGAATGCTCCATTTTGAGGTTAGAGCGCTCCAACTCCTCTTTGGAGCACTCCAAACTGGACAAATGATCTGCCAGTTTGGTTTGGAGCACTCCACTTTTCCTGGTTTTGTGCTGAATCTATAAGGCTCATTTTAACCATAGGAAAGTGGCATGGGGATCCTGAGGGTCTCTCAAAGCAGCACTTACCCTTACATACCTTTGCGGATGTAGAAGGGCATGGATGATCTAAACATATCACTCTAGTCCTCGCATGATCCTGGCTTGTTTCCTTGGAGCATTCTCAGTCTTCATGAGTGATCTTCACATGTTGTGGACACAAGAACCTCCTAGACTTTAGCTAGAACATGTTATAGCTTAGTCTATCAACCAATGTATTTTTCTACTCATGGAATTTACAACATAAACATTTACAAATATGAAGCAAACCATAAATTTGATTACTAACATGTCTAAAGGTCAATATAGATGTAAACAAAGGTTGAAATACTAATTATAATCATGCTAGTACAAACTGAATAATAATCAGATATCAAATTGAAGTTGAAGGTCCAATACAAGTTCTAAGTTCAAGTAAAGAATAATGGCTTCACAATTCGGAGTTCAATGCTAAATACTGAATACAAATCGATGTCTAAATAAATAATTCAATATGGAGATCAAAGCTAAGTTTGATAACATATGTTAGTTTCAAAAAATCCAATGTTCAATGATTTAGAGTATTCGTAGTTCACTGTTTAAATGTCTGGAGTTCACATTTTTCAAAGTGTTCAAAATTCGATATTTAAATTGTTCGAAGTTCGATAATTCAAAGTGTTCAAAATTTGACATTTAAAAGGTTCAATGTTCAATGTTCCAATGGTTCAATGTAAAATATTTGTATACTCTGGTTAATCCCACAGTTAGGGCCCTGAGTCCTTGCTATAACCCCAAGGAATGGTCCTGAGTTCTTGTTATAATCCCAAGGAAGGGTCTT
This sequence comes from Platanus orientalis, assembly GCA_025762735.1. Classification (NCBI taxonomy): domain Eukaryota; kingdom Viridiplantae; phylum Streptophyta; class Magnoliopsida; order Proteales; family Platanaceae; genus Platanus; species Platanus orientalis. The sequence continues at coordinate 10,967 of JAOXJP010131877.1, read as the reverse complement.
GAGTCCTTGTTATAACCTCAAGAAAGGGTCCTGAGTTTCTATTTAGCTCCATAAATAAGCCCAAAAGTTCGTGAACCAAAGAGCATGTTCGAAAGGACAAAATCCAGAGGTCACACTTAGCCTGGTGATAGAGACAAAAGAGGTCAAAGTCTAAAGGTCCCACTTAGCTTGGTGACGGGTCTAAAATGAGTCAAAGGTTCGAAGTTCAAAAGGGTTCACATTAATAAGTCTGAAAGTTCACATGGGTTCAATAGCCAAAATAGTTTTGTGATTTATAAAACAAAATAGGCATGGCATTGCCATGGTTCAATCATTTCGAAGGCGTATGATTCACTTAGATTCAATGGTAGTACATAATTCGATATTCATAAGATTAGAGTTACATACTTTACTAAGATTTCACACAAATCAATTATTTAAAGTATGTGATAAAATTCGATGGTCCACATAGTTCATATAATCACATAAGAAGTATAGAGTTCAATAAAATCAATGGATTCAATACAAATTTACATAAATTCACAAATTTAAATGATTTTCCAATGAGTCTAATCATAAAGATCATCAAAATATTACTTTTAGTGTTCCAAACAAAGGGCAAAACAATATTCTCAATTAATTTGATCATTAATAGTGTAAATCTTGAAGAATTTATAATTTCACACAAATTTTCAAAGATTCACATGAGAAAATTCAGATTTCACATGATCTAAAGGATTTCATGAAGAAAATCAATCCACATAATTTGTTAAACACAATAATCTTTCACAAAATAGGTGTAGATCTAACGATCAAAGAAGATTTAATGGTTTAAAGTATAGATCTACAGAATTTTCAGAAGTTCTAATGAAAAATGGGTTATATCGAGCATAAAAATAAAAATATTTACTAAACAAGCTAGGATTCATAAATCTAGCATAGTTCAATGGATTAAATTCAAGGATTTCCAATAACCTTAAGGGATTTTATGGATAACATAACATAATTGAAAAATCAAAAGAGGAAGTCACATCACACCACTCATAGTAAGCAAAATCACTTACCAAAAAGGCTTGGATCCAAGGATCAAGTAGGATTCAATGGTTTAGAGCATGGATCTCCAAAAATTTCAGAGGATTCACACACAACTTCACATAATCTAAGAATTTTAAGAAGGAAATACCACATACTAGCCACAGTAAAAAACATTATTTACAAAGAAGGCTCAAATCTATAGATCAAACATGGTTTAATGATTTTAAACAATGATGTCCAGGGATTTTAATGGATCAAAGACAAACTCATATAAATTTTAAAGTTCCAAAAAGAAAACCCATCATATTAAGTATAGTAAGCAAGATCACTTACAATCTCTCCAAATCCTTGCTTCTTGCCCAAGCATCTTCTCTCTAATATTTCAAATTCACTTCCTCTGTAGAAATCAGTGAACATCTAACATTAAATGAATGAAATTAAGTAGTTCATAGAAGGAAATAATCTATTCTAGCAAAAATTCTCAAGGATTAGTTGAACTTACCAAATTGGGGAAGAGTTTCTCATCTTCCTCTTTAAATCTCCCAATTCTCTCTCTTCTTTTCTATGTTCTAAGAGGCCTAATAGATCCAAAAGAGGTCACAATATGGTTATATATCATAAAAAACAAGATCCCACTCATGTGGAAGTTGAATATAATATGGCCACATCATTTTTGTATGTGTCCCCTTTTATTTTTCCAGATTTTCCAGTTATGGTCGGTCACGACTGTGATCGGTCATTAGGGTTGTCAATCGGGCCGGGTTGAGATATGCCCAAACTTAGTTATATGGGCCCGAACTCAGCCCGAGCCTGAACTTGGCTCGAGGTAGTCAGCCCAAACTCAACCTGTTTTAAAATCACGGGCTTCGGGTTGAGTTCGGGCCAACCCGAACTTAAAGCTCCTTTAAAAAAATGATTAGTAAAGATTATTTTAAATTTTGGGCTGATAATTGCTCTTTATTATCTCTAATATTTTGAAATATACCTAATTAGTTAAATTTGGGCTTATAATGGGCCTAAAACTATCTTATATTTGTTGGGCTAAGCTATACCAATTTCTAATCGAGTTGGGTCGGGCTGAGTTCGGGCTGAAAATGAGTCTGCCTGAACTCAACCTAAATAAAACTTCGGGCCTGAAATTTGGGCCCAAACTCAGCCGATCCTGAAGTAAACTTGGCCCAACTTGACTATTTTTCAGGTCGGACATGTCGTGCTTTAGGTTAGCTCAGCCCAATTAACACCTTTATCAGTCATGGGATTTGTGATTGGTCATGGGTTTTCATGATCGATCTTGCACAAGTCTGAGTACCACTCGAGGCTTGTGTCTCTTATGTGTGATTGGTCACATCACCTAGGATTTTCATGATTTGTCATGGGGTTTGTGACCGGTCACGCTGTGATCGGTCATAGGATTTGTGATCGTTCACGCCTGGATTTTGCTAAACGCTTTGGTCTCCTTCACCTTGGGTCTCCAAAGTCTAACCCAAATGGTTCAATGGTCCTCTAACTCACTCTAAACCATGTCTAGGTTACTTGAACATTGAAGATGGTCATCGTGTTCGAAATTACAAAAAGGGTTCAAATTTGACCCAAATTTTGGGGTCCAGATTTCCCTAAACTTTCTTACTAATTTAGGTGTGGGGTGTTAGAACCACCACCAACAGCCATCGCCACAACCATTCAATCACCATAACAACCATATACACCACAAGCGGCCACCATACTCACGACAAAAATCCACCATTTGCAATCATAACTAGCAAAAAAAAAAAACAACTAACATATAAAACCCAATAGACTAGGAACACTATAATTACATCAACATTGTAAAATGGATTTATAACTTGACTAGGAACACTATAAAACCCAATTGTGCTCAACAAGGTTTAGGGCTAACCCAAGGCAAACCCTTAGGTTCTAGTTGATAGGACATATTCTTGAATGAGTTTGTCAATTAGGAGCCAATCCCCAATTCATCGATTAAGGATTTTAAAACTCAATCTGAAAAGCCCCAATCGGCAAACTCATTCAAGATCATGGGTTAGGCTTATTAGGGATTTTAAAACTTAACTAAGCACTAAAATCTCCAATTCATCAATTAGGGCTTAAAAACCCCAACCGATGGGTTTGTCTAATTAGGGATTTTAAAACCTAACTGATCCCTAAAATAGACTCTTCATCGATTAGGGCTTGAATGAGCCATAAAATCCCTAAAATGAAGCCTTGAAATCCCCTCTTCATTGATTAGGGCTTGAATGAGCCCTAAAATCCCTAGAATTGAGCCTTATAAATCCCAATCATTCAAAAAGAATGAAACAAAGAAAAAAATACGGTTCACACTCAAAGTTTCTGGCAGAGTCGACTATATAGAGAGAGAGTGATTGTCGTCGACATTGTATTGAGAGAGAGAATGGTTGTTGCTCGTCAGGCAAAAAAAGGGAGGATGAAGGAGGAAGAAGATGGGAAAGAGAGTGGTCGTTGTCTACACTATATATATATATATATATATATATAGAGAGAGAGAGAGAGAGAGAGAGAGAGAGTGGTTGCCGCCATTGTATTGAGAGTGAGTGTCATCGCTTGTCGGGTAAAGAGAGGGAAGAAGAGGGAGGAAAAATATGGGAGAGAGAGTCGTCGTTGACACTATATTGAGAGAGAGAGAGAGAGTGGTCATCGACAATGTATTGAGAGAGAGAATGGTCGGCAACATTGTATTAAGATAGAGAGAATGGTTGTCGATTGTCAGACAAATGGAGGGAGGAGGAAGGAGTAAGTGTGGGACGAAAATGGGTTTTACTTTATTAAGGGTTATTTTGGGTTTTCAAATAAAATTGTTTTATTTGTTAAAAAAATGGTTTAAAACAATGGTTATTGTGGTAAAATCACACTCAGGCTAACTTCGGTAACTAGAATATTTCTGATAGGTTTTTTTTTTTTTTGTAAGAAGTGATAGTCGAGGGGGAGCCTATGTATTGTCGGATGGTCTAGGGGACATTATGTAATTTACCCTTCTTTAAAAATTGATTTTACGGTTTTAACCCATATGTTGTTACACCCAGCCTTTTTGAGTAGAGCTCCAGGATAGAACATTTTTTCCCTTACAAAAAGGGTGCTGCTATTTACACAACAAATATTTCTATGTGCACCTCACTTAAAACTCTAATTTTTGCTTTCGCAAAATACCCCAACATGAATAAACTTTTATACCCTTTTCAAACATTACAAAAAATAAAATCTAAAATTCTAAGCACACCTCATTCTCTCCCTCCAAAACTACATTTCTTCCTTACATTTCCCATTCTTCCAACACTCCTCCATCTTCTTCCTTTCTCCTAACACTCTTCATTTGTAAACTATTACCATTACAAGCTAGAATCCAAGCAATGGAGTATCATGGAAGTGATTCAAAGCGAGAATGAAGCCACCAGGTACTTATTTATGTGATTTTTTTTGAAATTTTCACACCCACGTTCAGATTCATTAGTCCTAGCAGCACAAGGGCTGCTTGGATGGACTATCTGAGTAGCACAAGGGTTGTTCAAATGGAGTATCCGAGCAAGCCTTATGGAGCTCAGATAGTCCATCCAAACACCACAAGGCCTGTTCGGATACTCCATCTGAACAAAACCTAGTTTGCTCCGACTGGTGTATTCGAACAGACTTTAAAAATTTTGAAAAAAAAAGATTGATTTTTTATATATTATTAATTAGGTTATATCTTAAATATTAATTGTGTGATTGCGGCCCAATGTTTTGACCCATTGTAGCACAGCTTCGGAAGAAATTATTGTAGATTACACTTATGAGTTCATCACATACGAGGTAAAAATTAGTCCGTAATATATGCTTAAAATCAGTCCGTAATATATGCTAAAAATCAGTCCGTAGTATATGCTAATATTATTAGATCAATTAACCATTATGTTATCCCTCTCTTGTGCAGATATTCAAAAGTCAGGTGGCCTTGATTAAGTGGGTAACAGATGTTGGAAGGATGAATGGATTTGTAATTAATATTTTGAAATCAGATTCAGTGGTGCTATGAGAAAACCAAGTCTGACTCTAGGATGTGAGAGGAGTGGACGATATAGAGTAGACAATAGGTCTAAAAACATCCGTGTGGATGCGAAGGTTAGGGGGACGAATAACAAAAAATGTCAATGTTCATTCCGATTGAAGGGTAAGAAGTTGCTTAGTGATGATGACTGGATGTTGAAAGTTGTATGCGGCATGCATAACCACTTGGCTGTTGATCATCTAGAGGGTCACTCCTATGTTGGTAGATTATCTGAAAAGGAGTACTCATTATTAAAGGACATTTCCAAGATGAAGCAAAGAGATCCCCTTAATACAACTACAATGAAAATATTCTATAATGCACGACACAAATATAAGTTGGAAGAGAAGGCTGGAAGATCTCAGATGTAGTAATCATTGGGACTGTTGGTTAAGCATCAGTACATCGAGTGGCACCATACAAGGGAGGATGGCGAGACTATCACTGACTTATTTTGGGTATTCCCAACCAGTTTGGATTTATTACGTGCATTCCCACATGTGCTGCTCATGGATTGCATGTATAAAACGAACATATATCATACGTTGCTTATGGATTCCCCGTGATGTTTGTGTTTCTACAACATGAGAGGGATGACAACTTCAATTGGGCCTTGGATGTCTTGTTCATACATTATCTTTTGTATCACAGGTCGTTCGTACATCGTCAGTTCAATCCTTGTCCTATGATACTTATATTATGCACTTTCCAGATGACATACATCCATTTATTCAGCATATTGTAGATATAGCAGCCGATAGAAATTATGGGTTCATGGCGATTGTTGCCTATTTGGGCATGGGAGCGGATAGTTGGCTTAAGTCCTCGGATGGACTTATTACAGGAACTGGACAGTTATGGACATTATTATGAGCCTATTTTTTGTGGATTTACAGCAATATGGGGGATTAGGTGTTCGATTGCATACTTTAGGGAATGTCCCTCATACAAGTATTGGATGACCTTACCAGAATGTGGACACCTAATAGCCTATTGTTACAATGTTGTATTATACCTTTTCAGTGCACGACAATGTTTGACATTCTTACAACTCCAATTCAACCCGTTACCCGCTGCCGCTTGGAAGGAAGTTGTTATAGGCTTCGTAAACAACAACCACTTTGTACAGGTAAACATTAATGCGTAGGGTGCTATTATAGTCAATCATTTTTAGCAGTGCTTAACTTCACTGTTTGTTATTCATGCAGGACTTTCTTGTGCCATGTCATCTTATCCCACCCACTAGACACTTTCGCATAGATACCGGAGTGATAATGAGTTGGGATGGGCACTACATTCATATGAACCAAGAATTGAGGAATTTCAACGTGTAGTTAGTGAGGATGTAGCAACACAAGAGAAGGTGGATTTGATTGACGACTAACTGAAGCGGAACACAGCTTATATGTATCTAATTGATAGGGATGGGCACTCGCACAGTGCATTGATTGTACAATTTTGTATTAACAACTTCTATATCTAATAGATAGGGATGACCCCCTTTTTACCTGTCATTTTATTTTATTTTATTCATTAAGTGAATGAGATCTTTTAGTGGGTGGCTTTAAAGTATAAAAATGTATTCATAATAACAAGTAAAGACGGAATGCCAACAAACAAAACTGTGGTTTATATAAATAGGGTCATCCCCAAACAAAATAATATAATGTATAAAGGGCCTCATTCCCTATAAAATATAAAATACAACTCGTCAACTAAAAAACTGATAAAAACTATGTTTTTGTGGTTTCTTTGGTTGGCCTCTTCCTCTGTGTGTATGTTGCGGGCTCGCCAGGACAAGTCACAAAATCTCAGACCCACTTACTCGTAGATACCAAACTACTGTGTCGGGACGCCGCAGGATCACCCTCCACAACTAGTCTAAGTAAAGACGTGATCCGCTTAATATGCTAAAATAAACATAGATAAATATAATATAAGTTGCAATGAAAAAAATAACTAAAATGAGAGAAATATGAGAAATACGAATGTCAAAATGATATACCTCCTCTGTCGTGGATGACTGTTCAGAGTTCATCTATTGAGGCTGTGGTGCTCCATGCGATCTATGGTTTGGGTTCTGTATGTATCGATGTGATACGAGTGCATACCAATCCATATAGCCAGGTGCACAGTCACTGGGATAACGTGAGGATAAGGATCAATGCTCGGTGGTGAGTACATGGCTCTGCCATACCGCCCATACCTCCTCATAAAAAACATAACTAGGCCGGTATGATGATACAGATGCACCACGTACTCGTTGTCTTAAGGCCAACGAGGCAGATGAAATAATATGTTGTCGTCCAAACTACATCAAAACCTGTATCGAATGATAGGGCTCCACGATGTTAAGGCATTTAAGCATGTCATGGTAGTATGCAATATCAGGCAGTGGGTGATACTACATGCTATTGTCATATGGTGACCACGTGACCTACACAAGTTAACATATACATCAGACAAATAAAAAACAATTACATAAAAAAAAGAATTGAACTATACTATGTAAAAATAAACATATACGTCGTTGGGGCCTCATGCATCAATAGTCTCCCAAAGTGCCTTCATAGTTTCCATAAGACTACCTGTCTAACTTCGCTGCCTATAATGCTGGATGCATGGTTGACAAGGCTGATAATCAATGTTCCGGTGTAAGTCAATGCTTTGAAAGTGCTCATAGATCCACCCCTCCATCAATGTAAGGTACCTGATGATTTGCCATACCTCCGACCTGCTGGCAAACCCCAACTATCGATAGAAATATGCTCGCGCAATGGCTCCCCACACTTAAGTATGTACACTCTCGAGATTCTCCAAGCAGTGGAGGTAATCGACTGGCACCCGACTCACTATTTTATTAGTAAACAACATGTACCCGAGCAAATAAAGTAAGTATGTCCTGGCAGAGCATTTGATCACCTCCTCACCACTATCGTCAGCCACCCCTTGAAATCTCAACCGTAGCCACTCCAACCAAATTGAGCACCCATGTGCAGACCCAAGCTCCTTGCGGGCCTCCTCTGTTGTCACTCTAAGTGCACAGGATAACAAAGTCTGTGCCTCATCCACCAGGCTAAAGGAGATGGTATTCCCAACCACGAGAATAACAAGTAGGGTGCTGACATCTTCGGCATCTAGATCTAGCACATGTCATATTGTGTTAGACGTGCACAATAACAAATTATTTTAAAAACTATATTTTTTCAATAAACTATTTTAATTTTGTAATTTTTCAATAATACTAGAAGAACTAATTTATGTAAAGTATTTAAAAATTAGTATTTTTTAAATATATTTGTTTTTGGTTTTTCTCTTTTTTTTTGTTTTTTCAGGGAAAAACTTCTGTTCGGACTGGTGTTGCTGAGCAAGGAAACCTCTGCTCAGACAACCCAGCCGAGCAAGGCCGAATAGGCATTAGACAAAAAAAAAATTTTCAAAAGAAAAAAACACCTTACCTCCGACCGCCGTTGTGCTCGTTTCCACCCTTTATCTACCGCCGGTCCTCAAGCTTCCTCTCCCGCCGGCAGGGGCTCTATGTTGTCATCCACCATGAGTATGAGCCATATTTCTTGGTCGTGGGAATGTAAGGGGGGATTTGAGAGGGAATGTGAGGAAGAGGGAGAGGGAGATTAACGTTTTCTTTTGGAGGGAGATGAGGGGAACTTAAAAGAAATGGAGGTGTGGGAGTGAGCTTGTGGTTTTATAGGAGGTTTAGGAGAGGTTTATCTAAAAAGGTATTATGGGAAGTGTAGGAGGGATGCTTAAAAATAGGTAAGGGGTACTTAGGAGAGAAAAAATGAGGGGAGGTTAGAAATTTTAACGGTGCGAGTAGCAGCTCCCTTTAAGACCTTAAAAAGCACAAATATGCAAAAGTTTCACAAATATACATCTCTTCTCTTCATGAAAGAAGATGTAGAGTAAAAACATTAAAAAATCATTGTTCCCGGATAAGGACATGAGCAAAGATAGTGTAAGAGGGAGAGATGAGAGAAAGAGGTGTTTTTGAGACAGAAACATATACTTGGAGAAGAACCAGTCTCACTACCTTGTTTTGTAGATGATGGAGAAGATGAGAAAATAGGGGTGTTTTAGGAGTTAGGCCGCTCTCTTTTTTTCTTTTTCTTTTTCTTTTTTCCTTTCGCGCACGAAGATGAGAATCAATTGACTCGTCTTTAATCAAAATTGCTCAAATCGATCTTTGGATGGATTTTGATTTTAAGCCGATTTTGATTTTGATTACCTAGAATTTGATTATAGAATCCAAACCAATCGCAATTTAATTGTTGGGAATCAATTTTGGCCTAGAATCCAGTTCTACAATCGATTTAGCCTTTCCTTCTCTTCTCCTCTTTTTCTTTTTCCAATTCTCTTCGTTGGAGAAGGATGCAATTCAATTGTTGGGAATCAATTCTAGCCTAGAATCCAATTTTAGAATCGATTTAACCTTTCCTCATCTTCTCCTCTTTTTCTTTTTAGGTTGGAGGAGTCGTCGGGTCGCTTGTCGCACAACAACAAACACCCCTTTTTTTCTTATCTTTTCTTGCATTTATGAAAGAAGTAGATGTTCTTCAAGATAGTGTCCATGACACATTCAGGGACGTCATATGAAACAAAGGGAGCAAATTTCCTATCTAGGATTGTTGTCCAAGATGGTGTCTAGGTTTGGAATAAAATGGGTGGGAATTTGAAATTGCATCTAACCCTGTCTAGGATTCTAGGGACATCATATGGAATAAAATGGGTGGGTGATGCATTTTTTGAATATAAAATATGCATTTTATTCCATATGACAGCTCCTGGTGTCCTGGATAGAACATTCTTATGTGAAGTCCCATGATGTCTTGCACACCATCCTGAACAGATGTTGGCATCATTTTGAAAATATTTCTATGGATGTAGGGCACGTGGATCTTGGCTAAACTTTGAACCCGCCCATTAAAACAAAGGTGCGAGTTGGAGCAAAAGAGTTTTTACCAGGGCACGTATCATGATGTTCAACGTACAACAAACGTGGGTCATTACATGCACAAAGCATGTGAAATAGGGCCATGATACACCCCATGATGAGCATTCGACGTCATGATAAAGGATTTAGAAAGTGGCAATGATGGTGAGTGGAAAGTAACTACCTCACAATAGGGGAAAGATGCTACAATTGCCATAATTAATTGACTCGATATAAAAATAGGCGAGAGAAAGAAAAAGAAGGATCCTCAACATCATCATCAAATTAGTCTATCTTAGAAGTAGAAGTAGGAGTAACTTAAAGTAGTGTATAATTCAGTTCGAGAGGATTGGACCTAGTTCATTTTTTGATTTCTATCACTAGCTTTCTCACCATTGAGGAGGACGACCTAGAGAGAGAGGCGTCTCCCTTAAATTGAGCAAGATACTTGTATTGTGTTGTCAATTCCTTTATCAACAAAGTTTGATTTATCATTTCTTCCCTTTGAGGTATGTGAAAAGTCTTTGTTGAAGCATGTATCAAACATATTCCGGCTATCCGGCTTACCCAAACCCGGGTCAAGGTGTGGAAAAAGAAAATTTTACCAACAAAGAGATTGACAATCACAATGGGAGCACATCTCGAAGAGGAAGAAGTTTCAACACCCTTGAGAATGGAAATGATCCCATTCATAAAGAAGTCTGGTATGGGCCACCAAAAGAACCTGATGACAGACTCGATGCCTTAGGGGACAAGATCAACAGATAGTTTTCAACCGCACCGGATAGGCTAGCTAAGGTGATTGATGCAACCTTCATGCTGATGCTTAAAGAACGGTGGTTTGAAAGGAGACTAGAGCACGTGATCAAAGATTGATTCGACGAAGGAGAATTCTTTGGCCCAATGCCAGGGGACCCTGAGGGGACTTAGAGAGCAAGGTCAAACTAC
>JAOXJP010131866.1:0-13576 GCA_025762735.1 Platanus orientalis | reverse complement strand
GATGGATACCATTGCAGAGGCTAGGTAAAGGATACAAGGCCCCACCCCTTATAAATTAAACGTCTACCTTCCTAAAGAAGTTATTTATTTAAAAATAAAAGTTCCAAAGAAATTGAGGAGTTAAAGTAATGTATTCAAGGCTTAAAGAACAAACAACTAAAAGTGTGACAACTGGATCACAAGGACAAAGAAGTTGTTGATAAACTTTATGGTTTACAGTGATTGTCATATGATCTTTCCATAAATCAGTGGACACCACAATCCTTTCAAAGACAAAAAATACATTTTTAGGATAATGGATAAGGTTGTGAATGAAGTGGGGGAAAAGAATGTTGTCCAGGTTGTGACAGACTATGAGGTATCATTTAAAGTTGCAGGGGAGTTGCTTATGACAAAGAGGAGCTCCTGCATTAGACCCCTTTTGCTGCGCATTGTATTGACCTCATGTTAGAGAATTTTGGAAAAGTGAAGGATGTAAAAGAGACCATTGAAAAAGATAGAAAAATAACATTCCTTATTTACAACAATTCACATGTAGTTAACTTCATTCTGACATATACAGAAGGTTATGATTTATGATGCCTAGGGATCACCAGGTTTGCCAACGAGCATATGGCATTGGATAGCCTATTGAGACTTAAGTCAGCCCTCCAGATATTTTTTACAAAAGAGTTTAGGAGCATACTTGAAATAAAAAGACGAAAAAAAAAAAAAAGGAAAAAAAGAAAAAAGAAAAAAAGAGAGAAGAAAGTTGTTGAAGGTGTATGTCATATAGTACTCACTGCCCCAATCTAGACTAAAGCTCATGAGGTTTGTAGAGTGATAGAACCTCTTGTGAAGGTCCTAAAGGTTGTGAATCAAGACAGCAAACACATTATGCTCATCATTTACGAGGCAATGGATAGGCCAAAGCTGTCTATAAAGACAAATGCAAAGCATTATAAGAGTTATTGAAAGATAATAGATGCAAGGTGGAATAGGTAGCTCCACGACGACTTCACACTGCAGCTAATCTTTAGATTTCATTGCAATATTACTTCATGTAAGTTTGTTCTTCTTTGAGGGCATTAACTCATAATTTTCTAAATTGATATGGCAACCTAGTTCTTAAATCTGGTGTGTTCTAATATAGCAACCGCATGTCAATGGATAGTGAAATAATAACAGGCATTTAACAAGTAATACAATATATTGGAGCTAGATGTGGAAAGGCAGGACCCTGCCATGAGAAAAGTCATATTATAATCAATTGGATTGAGACGTGTGTCTTTTTAGACAAGATATTTACTACTTTTCATGCTTAATCATCTGTAGATGAGATTTTCATGAAAGCTAGAGGAGACTTTGGTTCACAACTCAGTGTCAAGGCTCAATTACTATTCAACCACTACAATATAAGGTTGAGGGATCACAACCTATTCTATAGAAAATTAGATGAATCTACTACAACCCCATCAACCTGAGCCACAAATTTGAGGATGACATTGGACACATGAATTGGTGAAGCTGAAGATCCGATGCTTGATGGGAATGATATGGATTGGCTCGATGCAGGATTGGAAGGCGATAATACTGAGGGTGGAAGCAATATGCACGCTAGGATGATGATTTCGATGATATCTACAGAGAGATAGGACACAATACTTTACACTTTTGACGTCTGTAGTGGCGATGCAGTCGATGTTAAGAGCGGTGGTGAGGAGGTCCACTACCCATGAGGTGCAGAGTGGTGACCATAATATAGATGATAATAATAGAAATGATAATGCAACTGGTGCCACTGGGAAGGGTGGAGCTGGTGCGGTGCTAATACCATTAGGGAGGGTGGAACAGAAGTTGGCTTTTCTACACCATGCGGTTTTACTGAGTATGATGACCATTACATTTTAACACAAACATACACCATGGCAGCTGACCTGACCAAAGTAGAAGAGGCACCAAGTCCTAGGTTCAGCAGCCCGAGGGTACCCAAGATTATGGTAGACAATACGTGAAATGGGTAAAGGCCGTAGACCTTTGAATCTTATCCTTGTGAAGATGCTTCATCTTCATCGGGTACCTTCTTCGGATCTATGGTTGAGGATGTTGAGGTATAGATGCAATCCATGAGAGTGCGCGAGTCTTCACATGATAGTTATGGTTAGTTGGATGAATATAGTGGAGGGAGTTTTGGATAGGCACAGTCAGATTTATATTCATCTTATCAACAGCTTGGAAGGTATCTAGGAGCTGAAGAGGTCAGTATGTTATATTTGTCTTATCAACAGCCTGGATATCTAGGATATTCCGAGCATGAAGACTAGGGGTGTCAATGAGCCAAGCTGAGCTGAGCTGAGCTTAGGCCAGCTCTGCTCAGGCTTGTCACACAAGGATTAAGCTCAGGCTCGGCTTGGCTCAATAAATGCATGTGTAACGAATCACAGGATGACACATGGTGAGTACAGGGCCAAAATGTAAAAAAAAATGTTCTCAATTCAAAATGTAGGTTTCAAAAGAGGCATTAAATTCAAAACACATCATGCACCAGCCAATACTGCACGTCACTCATGGGTCAAAGAATTTTTATTTTTAATTTTAAATAGGAAAAAGAAGATTTGCTACTAGGTTAGACAGATGTGTGTTCAGTACCTATAGTACCTGTAGACACTTTTTCATCGCAGAAACATTTGTTTTGTTATGACCTACTTCCTTGTTGAGCAGCCAGTTATTTTCTTCACCGTATGCTCAGGATTATCGGCAACAGAGATGGTGATACCGACCTTGCCCCCAATCCACCACGACGATCATGGTGACCCTTCTCACAATTAAAAGTATTATACTATCATATTTGTATCTCTTTCTGAACATCTTGTATGATTTTATCCATTAGATGTAGTTGTATTGTTGTTTTGATTGATGTTATAAATTTATAATTCGTTATACACCATGACTGTTTCTATGCATGTTTGATGTACTTAACATGCTCAAATTCAGGTTTATTTTTTTATTCAAAATTAACATCATGCAACATTTACCATTTTTTCAGATTTTTGTTTTTTGAATTTTTAAAAGATCAGGTGATCCAGTTAGGCCAATCCATGACTGGATTGCTCGATCAAAAGGTGATCCCATGATCAACTGGGAGGATTTTAGAACTAGCTCCAGATCATTTTGTGATCTAAATGTGGATTTGTGTTTTTTTTCTTTCTTATAATGAATCCTCTGCCTTTTTTGTACATATTACTCTAACATTAATACAATCCAATAAATATTTTTGAAGAAAATAAAAAAATTAAAAAGTAATATTTAACAATACATTGCTTCTTGTTCTTCTAATATACAAAATTAGAATAGAATATCCTTTAGAGAAGAGTTCAAAAATGGGTTGAGGTAAATGTAAAGCCTGCCATGAGTAATTCAAACAACATAGCAATATACTAAACAGCAATTCAGTGTAATTGGTGACATGGAAAAGGAATTAAGAAAAAAATCTCAAAGTAGTGAAAATGCTAATAATTCTTTGACTCCATGAAAGATATTAATTACATCCAGAAGGTCACAGACAACTGAACATCCACGCTTTGAAAAACAAAATATATAATATTGAAAGCATCAGTTAGGATTCTAAATCACATATAACTAGGTTAAAACTAAAAGATATAGAAAACAACTTGAACAGGAAGAATACTAAATGCCCATGTATAAGTATAAACATCAACATAATGTATACAATGCGCGTTTAGACCAACCTTTCTCCAACCCCACCAGTGTTCCACACACATGGGCCAATGGATGAACCAGTTAGCAGTGTCCTGACACCAGAAGGAACAGCAGAAGTATGCATAAGAGAATGTATGGTATGAACAGGATGGGAGGTCAGTCCATTAATGGATTCAATGGGCCCTGTAGTTTGCCGCATATCAAAGACTAAAAGCATGCCATTCTGCAAAGAAGGGAAAAAAGAGAGAATAAATAGAATAAACAGAAATTTAAAAATCTGTTGATCTTATAATTTTTTGAGAATATAAATATAAACAGAAAAAGGAAATAACAATTGTACCTGTAACCCAGCATATATATGATGAGAACTGTTGAGATCCCATGAACATGACCAGGCAGGACCCTGAAAATATGCAAGTTAAAGAAGGATTTCAAATCCTTAAGTAAGAATGAAGAAACTTATTTGAGGGAAAAACCTAGATACAAATGATTCAAGGAGGTGGATGGTAATACAAAGTTCTTTCACTACACGGAAAATTCTTAAAAGAGAAAAAATAAAATTGAAGATAAAATCATAGTGTAACATCCTGTACCCATATTAGGTAAGTTTAGAGGATCCGGACCTGACACTATGTGTCTAAAATGAACCCTCAGTATTTGAACAAGAAGACCACCTTCAATGCTCAAGAGACCTAAACATGACTTAAAGTGGACTTAAAGAACCTTGGACCATTTTGGTTGGACTTTGGAAACCCAAAAGTAAAAAAACAAGAAAATTCACAAAATTTTAGTGTAACTGATCACAAGATCTTGGACTAGTCACGAGTGTGATTGATCACATATCTCCTAACTGGTCAGGCACAAATTTAGAGAAAAATTTTATACACATACGGGATGATGTGTCATGACCTCATTTGACATCTATACGAGTGAGATCTCATTTTAGATGAATCCTAAACCCTATTAGACCTCATTTAGGTCCATTAGACCATTTAAAACATAAAGAAGAAAAGAAAGAGAGAGAATTAGGAGGCTTGGGAGAAGAGAGGAGATTAATATTCTTCAAGTGTTGGTAAGTTGCTAGAACTTAGATCTATAGCCTAAACTAAGTGTGATTTACTGTTTCTTACATTGGTTTATGGTTTCTAACCATGAAATATCTTGTTTTCTTATAGAAGAGATAATGATCCACAAAGGCAAAAGAGTGTTGGGAGAGGATTCTTTGAAGCATTGAAGGTTTGAACTGTTGGTGAGTGGATATATAGTTTACGCTCACTTTTCATTCTTAAGATAATAGAAATGCGATTTTCATTCTATGTTTCAATGATTTGTGGTTTTGGTTGGTGGATTTACATCTATTTCTTTTGAGAATGTTGATTCCTTGAGTTGGATTCTAGTTCCTTTGGTCTGAGCATGTTAGAGAGGTTTTACTACTCTATTTTTGCGAGTTCTTGGAATATGGAGCTATTTAGATGATGTTAGTATTTTTGTTAGGTGAACTTAATGATATATACTCTATTTGGAAAAGTTTCGGAGTTGGATTCACATGATTTGGATAGTTAGAAGGTTCTGTGGAGTACCTCAGTCTACCCTTTGATTTTCCTTGAAATCCCTAATTCTCTGCACTCTACCTATTTGTTGAATTGTCATATGATTGGTTCTCTATGATTTACATGTCTTTTGGATGCCTTTGGATTCTTTGCATGAATCCACTACTCACTTTGATGGATCCATGTTGATTTGTGTTAATTCTATTGATACCCATGTTAGGATTTTAGAATTTTGGTGTATTACATTGCTTTGTGTCATTTTAGCAGTTTTTGGTGGCATGAGCATGTTGTCTTTGGCATGGTTTACATCGGTATTTTCAAGAGGCATTCCACTTGAACTTCTACATGAGTTTTGGAGCATTTAGGATATTTGGTTTTATAGATGATGATATTTGGCATAAAATGATTGTACATTCATGAGCATCCTATATGTCCTTAGACTTGAATCGAGTACATTTATTTGTATATTAGTATTTGGCTCCTTACATGTGATTTATCTTTTTGGCTTTTGACTACTTATGTAGTAGTTACTTTAGTTTACATATTCATGGTTTTGGCAATCGGTTTTGAACATGTGGATTTGATATGATACCCCTATGTTGGAATTTGTCATTTTGGGCCTAAAGACCCCAAAGTGGGTTGGTCCTTGCAACCCTTAGGTGGCCTGCCGTTGGGTCACATCAATAGGCGAATGGACACTAGTTGCATGGAGATTTATTATGGACACTAATTGGCTAGACGTAGCCTCGGAGACCCTTATGTGCGCTGCCCTTTTTGGGCCCGGAGACCTTTTGTGGGCTGGCCTTCATAGCCCTTTGGTACCCAATCACTAGGTCACATTAATAGGAGAAGACGGGCATAGTGACCATTGGTCTTATGACCCTAGACACCCCTATGTGAGTTGGCCTTTATGGCCCTTAGGTACCCAGTCATCGGGTCAAATTAATAGGTGAAGATGGTTGTAGTGTCCATTGGTCTTATGACGCTAGAGACCTCTATGTCAGTTGACCTTATTGGTCCTTGGGTATCCAATCACTAGGTCATACCAATAGGTGAACACCTCCATCGTGCCCATTAGTCTTATAACACCGGAGACCCTTAGTGGGTTGGCTATAGTGGCAAGAGGCTCCTTTGTAAGCAATTTGTATATGATATGATTTTGTCGGAGACCTTAATGGGTATATGTTTTGCCGAAGACCCTTTACGGGTTACATGTTTTAGATTTGTTGGAGACCCTTCATGGTTTATTTATATCTATGTCCTATTATGTCAGAGACCCAACCTGATTCATTTACATATGGTTTTAGTATTTGACGAAGACCCTTATGGGTTAACATATGTCATATGGTATATAGTATATGCATGATTTGGTTTGGTACACTTTTAACACTCATATGGTTATTTTGTGGCATATACATACTCGAATCATAGTAAGAATATGTGTTTGATATATTCGTTGCACTCACATAAATACTTTGTGATGTAGGATCCAAAGGGAAAGGATTCCTACAAGAATTATTTAACCACCAAAGCCTAAAATAATGTTTTTTGAAATTAAAGAATGCTGAAAATTTAAAGAAAGTATTCAAGAAACCAAATCTTTAAAGAAATTAATCAAAAAAATCAAAGAAACTAATTTAAGAATAAATGGATTATCAAAGGGAAACAAGAAATCTAAAGAAATTGAATAGAAATCAAGAAAATAATGTAAAAGATTCAAGAATTGAGAAAACTTCAAGAAACTCTAGATTTTAGGGTTAGAAATTGGGGATTCTTGTATGGATGTGTTGGCTTATAGGAAGGCTAAACCTAGAAGGAATTAGGTTTTTATGAGAAGATGATAGAGTAATTAGAAAAACAAGGTTTGATGGAAAATTTTCTGTAACATAAAAAAAGGGCGGCCCAGTGCACGAGGCTCCCGCTAACACTTCTTATTATTCTTTTCCGTTGCGATGTGCTTGTGTAAATGGGCTTAAATAGATAAAAAAAAGTAATAAATTTATATGATAAGTGAAGTGAACAAGAATAAGGGGTACCACACTCTGAATATGAGATCTCTTGATATGAGATACGGGTTCGTGGCGTGTTACCCATTGTCACGGATCTAGATTCGGGCTCAAACCACGGTTTGAAAATCCGGGTCGTGACATATAGAGAATTCAGATTTTATTGAGCTTGATATTATGATTCCTTGATATGCATCCTCTCCTAAAACATGCTGAAGTGTTGAAGGTCTTGATTGGGGATCTTTCAAATGGCAAGGTGACACAGCATACATGAAGGATAGTGAGCGTGTGCTCAAAAGATGGGAATAAAATTATTAAAGTACAACAACGACAACAACAAAAAGCCTTATCCCAACTATTTGGGGTCGGCTACACGAATCCTGTTCCGCCATTCAGCTCTGTTTTGGGTCATATCGGCCATTAAATTACAAGCTGCCATGTCCCTCCTTACTACCTCCACCCAGGTCAATTTTGGCCTTCCTCTAATCCTTCTAGCACCTTCAACTTGTATTGTCTCACTCCGCCTCACTGGAAAGAGAGATCTCCATGCTTATAATAAAGCATTATTAGCAAAACAAACTTGGAGAATTCTACAAAACCCAGAATCCCTATGAGTAAAGATACTAAAATCTATATGCTTTCCCAACAAAACATTCCTTAAAGCTAAATGTTCAAATAATAGCTCATGGCTTTGGAAAAATATAATTAAAGGAAGAGATTTATAAAAAAAAAAACGGAATTAGATGGGAAATAGGCAATGGAGAAAAAATTGATTTTTGGAAAGACCCAAGGATATCAAGTATAAATAAATTTACCATACAATCCATAAAATCAATAAATAATAATATTAATAAAGTTAAAGATGCAATAAACTAGGAAACAAAAGAATGGAAAGAACAAGAATTACAAAAGGTATTAACAGATAATGAAATAAAGAAAATATATGCAAGTGAAAACAATCATGAAGATAAATTAATCTGGCACCATGAAAAGAAAGGTAACTATTTTGTCAAATTGGGATATTATGTAGAAATATCTAATCTGAATGAACAATTAAATAATCTTAATAACAATAGAGATGAAATAGGAAGGGATAATAATACAAATAATAGAGGAGAGAAAGATTGGACAAATAGTGATAATGAATTAAATAATAATAATAGTAACAATATAATATCGAATAATGAAAACAATATAAAGGAAAGCAATGATTAAATTGTAGGGAGAGAATTATTAGTAATAATGATAATAGTAATAACAACAACAACAACAACAACAACAACAATATTAGCATTAATAATGAAAATATAAACCATTTTTTTTTTTATAAGATGAAAATATAAACCATAATGAGAATGATAATCCAAATAAAAATATAAATAATAATAACACAGGTAATAGACAAGTCATGGAATCACAAATACCATTTTCATGGAATAAATTGTAAAAATACCCCCCAAAATTAAGCATTTCATATGGAGAGCATGTAATGAAGCAATACCAATGAGGGTTAATTTCAACAAAAGGAAAATGAACATCCATACAACATGTCCTTTATGTGAAGAAGAAGATGAAACGATAATATATAGGTTGGTTACATGTAAATTCATATAAAAAATTTGGTATGCCTCTCAACTATCAATAAGAATAGATAGAAGTGTAACATGGTCTTTTAAAGATTGGTTCAAAAACTAGTTGGTTAATCCTAACATGAATAACAAAGACAGAATATGGATTGCTGAAACGATTGCGATTATATGCTGGAATATATGGCGACAAAGGAATGATATCGTTTTTTAGAAATAAAGAATATAATATGAGACTTATTTTGGATAATACTTGCAGATTGATAAAGGAAATAGAACTGATAAACACTTTAGTTGGAGTGGAAGAAAGGAATGAGAAACAATACAAATGGAATCCTCCAAGACCAAACTATACAAAGCTGAATTTTGATGGTACACTCTCAACAAGTCAACAGAGAGCGGGAATGGGGATAATAATCAGAGATACAAAAGGAGAAATGATAATTGTTAAATCAAAGATGAAAAATATAGCATCACCACTGTTGGAATGTGAAGTTGCTTTCCTAAGACTTCACACTGTAGTTGCTTTAGGGATCAAGATGCTCGAGGTAGAGGGAGATACAATGAACATAATCCTTGCGATGCGGGAAAGCTTGGAGGAATGTCCAACTAAAATAAAACTCTGCATTGAAGATTGCAAACTTTTGCTTAATCAGTTTCAAACATTAATCTAGTTTATGTAAGTGATGCAGCAGCATTAGACTATGTGGAGAAAGCCTTCCTTTTATGGAAGCCTGGTCAAAGATTTGTCAAGCCAGGAAGAAATCAGGAAAATGTCTATGGTAGGGATTGTTTTAGAGTCTTTTTAATTTGAGTAAGCATGTAATAAGGCTTTGAAGCCATAGGTTTAGGGGTAGGTTTGTTAGTGATTTGAGGAGATGTTTTGGTAATTTTCTAATATATATATATATATGACATTAGGTTTAATATGCCTATTTAAAAGCATAAGATATGTAATGAGGGGGGCTTTTGACGTGAAATAGAAATTGTGATTTGGATCTCACGTGTGGGTGTTTCCTTCTTCTCCTCTTCTCATCTCTTCTTCATCAATTTCTATCAATCCTCTTCTAATATTCTTAACTTCTAACTCTTTTTCTTCCTCTTTAAATTCTTATTCTTTAAAAATATATATATATTATTATTTTCTACAGTGTTTTTCTGAAGAAACGTTAAACAGTTGTTGACGTGAGTCAACATATCTCTCTTGTCTCTCATCCTTTCGTAAAGAACTTTTGCAGGGACCTTCCTAGCCCCTGGACGACCTAAATAAGGAGTGTATTCATCGGCTTCAACCACCTCCTATTGAATAGGATCACAGTTTGCTGAATTTTTTTGAAGTTTTGGATTGAATCTTGCACTCAACTCAACTTCTTTCAAGAGGTTTGGACCTGTATTAGAGGGGATAAAATTATTGGTTCGAAAATTTCAGCCGAAAGTTGCGATAAGTTGTGTGACTATGTTTGAGGATTTGTTATAGTACCCTACACCTCAGATTCACAATTTTTGAGTTTTACAATATAAAATTTGGGAATTTCTTATATTCTTTATTAAAAGACTTCTAAAAACCTGCGTAGGAAATTCGTGGGTCTCGAAAAATTTTCTAACCCATGTCAGGGGCATTTTAGTAATTTTCCAACTTTTGAAAAAATTATGAATTTGCCTCTAGGTCTGAATTTTCAGATTTCATTATTGGATAGTCGTTTGAATCTTGGAGGTTGTTTTATACTATTCAGCATTTAGAACCGCATCATTTGGTATCAAAGCAAGCTTCCAACTAAGTCATATCTAGTTGGGTTCTTGAGAAGTTCCTTCTTTGGATTTTCTGTGTCCTAAAATTTCTCAAGAGACAAACATGGTTCACACCATTAATACTCTCCAGTATAGTAGATAAGCATAGTACTGACATTTAAACTATAAAGGGAGATGTTCAGAGTTTCAAATAAGAATTGGGAGCTTTAGACTCTAAGTTCACATCTAAGATGAATCAAATGCAACAGGAGACATGCAAGATGTTTCTTAAACTTATGGCTAGGTTTTCTCCTTTAGATGCATTTGTTACAGGTAACCAATAAGTTCCACTGGAAAAAGATAGTAACCAGTCAGAGCAACCTCCTTTAGGGTAATCTCATAGTGTGCATGGTATTAGGACAAACCATCAGACTCACCATGAGATCGTTTATCCTAGGCATGATCAGATTAGATTTGAGCAGCCCAGATATGATCAGGACAGACTTGAGCAGCCTAGATATGATCAAGTCAGATATGAGTAGCCTAAGATTGAGTAGCATAGGCGTGGATATAGAGATCAGGATTATATGTATCATGAAGGTCATCATGAGTTGGATAGGCATGTGAAGTTGGAGGTGCAAGATTTTTATAGACACTAAGATCCAGATGTTTTCCATGAAAGGATCCATAGTGTTGAGGTGTTTTTCACTTGGCATGATATCCCAGAGAACAAAAGACTTCAGTTTGTTAAAGCCAAGTTGAAAGACATAACCCATATCTGGTGGGAGAATTACAAGGAAGAACATAGGAGACTGGGTATTCTGAGAAATTTGAAGGACTTAAAAGCAGCTATGAAGAGACGGTTTGAGATTCCAGGTTACAAACTGAGAGCTTATCTGGAGCTTATGCAGTTGCAACAAGGATTTACTATAGTTGATGTGCATACATCCCAATTTTATCGTTTGTTGGCACGAGTCAAGATCAGGTGGAAGGATGAGATTGTAGTGGTTATGTATAGGCGAGGTTTACATCCTCAGGTTGTGGTTGGATTGTGTTCTTCTAGACTACCTTCCTTAGATAAGGCAATGCAGATTGCTTATTAGGTAGAAGAAGGACTTTTGGGAATCCAAGCCAA
Source organism: Platanus orientalis (assembly GCA_025762735.1). Taxonomy (NCBI): domain Eukaryota; kingdom Viridiplantae; phylum Streptophyta; class Magnoliopsida; order Proteales; family Platanaceae; genus Platanus; species Platanus orientalis. The sequence continues at coordinate 1,872 of JAOXJP010131866.1, read as the reverse complement.
GAGAGTTTTATCCGATGGTTCTTATAGAGCAGTGAGCCAGACATATGGTGGTTCCCTGAGCAAACCAACATCTAGGCTACAACCTAGTGGATCTTTTACAACATCTAAACCAAGCAGAGCTTCTACACCACCTAGAGCCAGGTAGTTAGAGTCTTCTAATAAGGGGAGTAGGACTTGTTTTAAATGTGGAAGTCCTAACCATATATCTCTCTAGTGTCCTCAACGTGTTGTTGGAGTTGCAGATAAACAAGCTAACTCTGAGAGTGATGATGATATAGAGGTGTACATGCCGACTGAGAATATGATTGTGGAAGCTGAGAATGATCTTGCGCAGCAATGCTTGGAGCAGCAGGATGGTCCTATGCTTGTTCTCCGTCCTATCTTGACTACAAAAGAAGTCAAAGATTTTGAGGATTGAAGGGAGAATAGTATTTTCTAAACCAGAGTTCGATGTAATGGACAGCTTTGGAGGCGGAAAACTGAACCACATCTTGAACCCTACAAGGTCGCATGGGTAGACAATACTAATTTGAAGATTCGGGAAAGGTGCATGGTTACTTGTAAGATTGGTGGGTTTACTGAACAGGTTTTATGTGATGTACTACCACTTAAAGTATGTCATATATTACTTGGAAGACCGTGGTTATATGATAAAAATGTACAACATTGTGGTTTCAAAAACACTTATTCTTTTTTGCATGATAAGAAGAGGGTGATTATGGTTCCTTGTCCAGACATGGGAAACATCAAGCTTAAGAAGACGGTTGGATCATATTTGTTTCATCGGATTCCTGGAGGTGATGGTATTCTTGAACCCCATCCTAACTCAACGGGGTTGAGTTCTTTTTAGAGGGGGAGAGTTGATGCAGTAGCATTAGAGTTTCTGGAGAAATCCTACCCTATTTGGAAGCCCAAGATGAAGAAATCTCGAGGGAAGAGGATTAATGGGAGATGCCCATGGTAGAAGAATGTTTAGGATCTCTTATTTTTTAATTTTGATCATGTAATAAGGCTCTTTTGCAGCCATAGAGTAGGAGTTAATGTTTAGCCATGTTTAGGGGGTATTTATGGTAGTTTCTTTTCGTTTTATGCAAATAATAGGGGGGAATTTAAGGCTGGTCGTGTGACCCAAACAAGGGGGTATTTTAGGTAGTTTGTTTCTAAATTTTAAAAGGGGGTTTAAAAACCCTACTTGATGTAAGGAGAAGGACAATTTTTGAAATATAGAGAGATTGTGAATTGATCCCATGAGTGGGCTGTTTCCTTTTTCCCCTTGCCCTCATCCTTTTTCTATCAATCTCTCAAACCTTTTATAATCCTCTCTACTTCCACTTCTTTTTATTCCCTTATAAGTTTTTCTTCTCATTCAAATACTTTTTAAATTTTTTTTTAAATTTTGCTACAGTACTTTTGTTGCAGAATCGTTAGATAGTGTTTGACGATATTCCATCTAACTCTCTCATCTTTCATTATTTCTTCAAGAAGTCTTGCAGGGACCTTCCTAGCCCCTGGATGACCCAAATAGGAATAATAGTCATCAGTTACAACCACCTGGGTTGAAAGTACTCCTAGGCATCACTTTTCTGAATATCAATTTTTGGGGAATTTTTTTTTCTCGTTTGGAGCAATCTTCGGGACTGTTTTTTGTTGATTTTAAGAGGTCTTTCGGTCATGTATAAGTGGTAAATATTGGTGGTTCAAATTCATTGTCTACGTGAAGCTTTAGATTAATTTTATTGTGATTTACTGTTTTGCTGCTACAGTGCCGCAGCAGTAATTTTGTATTGGACAACTCACATAGTTGTTATTTAAATAGATAAAGGTCTTCAAATTTTTTAAAATTTTAAAGAGAGTACTCTAAGAACCTGCTTG
>JAOXJP010131855.1:0-13577 GCA_025762735.1 Platanus orientalis | reverse complement strand
TAGAGCGGAATGGCGGAACAGGATTCGTGTAGCTGACCCCAAATAGTTGGGATAAGGCTGTTTGTTGTTGTTGTAGTCATCAAACGGTAAGATTGGAACTCTTCCCGCTGCCGGCCCTACCTTGTTACCTAGAAGAAGAACGAGGAGGGAAAAAATGGCTCCTGTTATAAAAGAAGGAAGAAGAGGAAGAGCTCCGATCGATTCCCTAAGAAAACGGCAGAGAACATTCCATCTTCTCTCTTCAATGGACTTAGACCCCTAATCAAGATCATTTCTCTCAAATTGGGGGTCCACAACTGATACTCCACCTTCCACTTCCTCAGGTTTTTTGGCAGTGGCAACTGGAACGTCAATCACCCTACATGGTTTCTAATGTCTAGAAATGTCTTAAATGTTGCCCAACATATGTCCATGTCAACCTAAACCGACACGAAACATTAAATATATTATAAATTAAAATTTTCTGTTGACATGATATACAATGTCGATGTGATGAATGAATATTTCTCTTTCGCTGTGTATTATCAAAAAGCATATGAAAAACAATAAATTCCAAGGGAAATAAAAGGAGAAAGGAGAGGAAGAAAGAAAAGGAGGAAGAGAATCTACTTGTTCTCTTATGTTTATCCAGTTAGATTGTAATCTTTTTCTCAATTAGACAAGTGTACTATGTGTTAAAATAAGTTATAATTATGGATAAAAATTATCTATCATTCCTAATGAATCTATTTGTTCCCTTATTTTTATGCAGTTAGATTAGAATATAATTCATAAGTTTCCATGATTTTTACAATATTTCTTTCTTATGTTTTCGAATTTTTCAACATGTCTTATTTTGGCCTGGCCGACATTTCTATCGATATCGACATTTTGAACCTTGAGACCCTATTTGTGACATGCACAGCAAGAGAAGTCGGTGTGGTTGTATTGTGACATGCACAGCAAGACCGTGTGTCCAGTAGCATTGACTCAGTGTGATTTATTTATTTGTGCTCCAGATGGGAGAGAAGAAGAAGAAGAAGAAGAAGAAGCAGAAAGAGATTGATTCCTATCTTGGGCATTCATCAGATGAATAAGGAAGAGGAAATAAAAAATTGATTACCTTTACTTTGTTATCTATTTCTTTGGTGGGTTTCTGATTGATATCGGTTCCAAGCAGTTGCTTTGCAACAGACAGCCTTAGTGTTTGTTTGGACTGGAGTTGAATTACTTTAGTATGAGTCCTACTGTGAGAGGGAAAGTGCTGGATGGCCATCCCTCCTCACCTATATACTTTTGTCTCGTCTGTTTTACAAATAAATTGAATTACAGTTTATTATTATTATTATTATTCTGAATCTTGCTGTTGATTCCATAATTTGGAGGTTTTGTTCCTCTAGTTCTTTACAAGTGATCTAATACCTAGATCAATCTGAGGAGGTGAATTCCTCTCACGTCCATTTCATTTGACAAATATCAATCCCTCTATTTCCCACATTAGGCTCCTTTGTTCTCTCATCATCATCTTCTTCTTCTTTTTATTTTTTATTTTTACAAACTGTGATTAAAGCTTATAATCACATTCTTGTCTAATTTCAATTACTTTCTGCTTTACTTCTTTCTAATAAATTGTGCAAATCATCTACTGAAATTTTGTTGGCTGAGATAAACTTAGACTGCCCTTGGCTACATCATTGTCTTTTTAGTGTATTCAACTTAGTCAACTTTCTGTCTTTGATTTTTTTTTTTTTTTTGTGAAAGGGTAATGTAATATATAGTCAAAATAGTGCAAGAGAGTTACAAAACTAGCATAAGGAATGCATTCATTTCTGATTCTATTATTTCTACTCTTGCCACTCATCCATCATAACATTCTTATCTCAGCTACACTTGTTCTATATATGTACTGTTTCTTGATTGCCCAACCTTCTACTTTGTAAAGCATGGCTGGTCCTATTATCATCTTATATAATTTTCTTTTCAATTTTAATGGTACGAGTCAGTCACATAGCGCTCTGGTAGCACCTCTCCACTTCAGTCAATCTGCTCTAATGCTATGGGAAACATCTTCTCCAATCTCTCTTTGTGGATGATTACCCTAAATAATGAAAACGGTCTCTTCAATGCTTTTCTGGGTCATCAATCTTAACTAGTTTTTCTTTTTTATTCCTCTTTTTTCACTAATAATGCACTCCATGTATTTTGTTTTAGTTCAGCTTAAAACCTTTTGATTCTAAAATATTACTCTGTAGTGCTAACTTGGCATCTACCCCCTATATAGTCTTGTCAATCGTAACTATACACAGACACAATACGGCTTCCTCACACACACACACACACACACACACACTGCGTGGCAACATAACAAATTAGCTACATCAATGGGAAGGATATTATTCCAAATTAGGGAAAAAAAGGAGAAAAGTCAATTCCAAAGTGAGGATTACTATTCTTTATCTATCGAAAGGATATCCATTGTTTTTTCTTGGGTTCTTATTTTGGGGGGATCTAGGTAACCCAGAAATCTTTTTCTCGGCTGCTCATATTTGGCAGCCTGAAAAGGTTCCACCTGTTGGCCATGTCACCCGTTAATCTGGTAAATTTGAAGTCTAATTGAATCTCACCATGGGGTTGAAGAAAGCTGTCCTTTCATGGTTTTTTTTTTTTTTTTTTTAAGTTAAAGATTTGAAACTTTAGCAGTTGATGTTCTAAGGGGAATAGTCTATAATGCTTGGTTGGCCATGTAACTGATGACTGGAGAATTGTACATGTGGCCAATCCAGAGGGAGGGGGGGGGGTTATTTGATAGTCTGGATTAGCCACATCAACCCCCTATGTGGTGTAAATAGTGTTGTGAAGAGATCTACATGACCCACGTAGAGAAGAGTTTACCATTTAAGTGTGTGTGTATGGGTGGGTATGTATTTTCAGTATCAGAGGGAGGGGGTGCTATTTGATGGTCTGGATTGGTCTGTAATTCGAGAATATATATGCATACCAAAATCTTGTGAAAAATCTTAGGCTAGGTATAGGTCTCCTTAGAAGGTTGTGGGTTGGAGAAGAAAGGGGAGTGGAGGTGGGCCTCCATTCGCATCTTACATTTTTTTCGCAAGCTTCTAAATTGTAGGAGGAAAGGATTTTCATTTAGTGTGGGAACTTGAATCATAAATTGGGTTTTTCTCAGGTTTCATTCCTTTTTTTTTAAGGCTTAAAAAAATTATTGCTAGCTTTTGATGATTTTGGAGATATTTTTACTAACTCAAATGACTGCTGGACGAATCTGCCATCCATATTTATCAAATTATTTCTGCTTTGATTGCTACTTATTTACTATGGTTCTCTCTTTTTCATTTCTTTCATAAATGTAATATGCAGATGAGGAACTCCCGTAAAAATGTTTCAATCCCCATACCTGCACCCATTCTGTTAAGGGTGAGAGAACTTGCAGAAATGCATGCACAAGCTACACATGATTTGAGCTCAAACAAGTTGGATAGTCGCAGTGCGAGAAATTTACATGAAACAAGGTCTGGGTACCTGTAACTGTATATGCTACAATATGTTTGGAAATAAAAACCCCTTTTTATGCACCGTATTCCAAATTCTTTGCATTCATTCACATATTTGTGTGGTTTGCTAAATTCAGCCTGCCCTTGGAAATCCAAGGTTGTGGTGACATGCACTAATTGGGTTGTTGCCTTTTTAAACCATCCAATCTATGACTTCTTATGGCCATGGCTTTTTAAACTGTCCAAGCTTTAGCTCTAGATCGGACTGTTCACATCCATTGCTGCTGTCTGATTCTTGGGCAAATACCTGGCTCACCCATTGAATGGTATGGATGGATCTTTAGGGCTCCATTGAAAATAGACTTCTGGTATGGTTGGCTTTGTAGCCTGGTGTAAATATTGGTGCATCCATCAATTGTATGTATTCTTAATACAAGGGACTGAAGGCGGGGAATTATTGAATTCATAAATATCATATTATAATGATAACTACTGTGTTCTGACTGCACCTCCAGTATGGTAGTTTTCGTATGATATGTATCAATGTAGATTTTGTAGTCATGTTTTGTAATATTAATTCATCGTAAGTAAGATATCGATCCTTTTACTGGATCCTTTTATTGCTTATTTGTAGCATTGTTAATTATGGATTATGTTGCTTAGTATCACACGCACAACTTTCTAATATGGTAGTCTCAAATCCAATTTTTAGGTTAGTCACACTGCCTCTTATTTTTTCTCTTATTGCAGTGAAACAGGTTTTTCAAGACCATTCATAAAAAAGCGATCCGCGCTACTTGGGTTTTAGATTTAAAAGGACTGGTTTCATGACTATATTGGTGTTTATTTTTGTTTTCAATTTAAATAGGTGTAGAATCGGTATAGTCTCTACAATGTGTTTTTTTAGTACTTTTGGGAAAAATGAAAGCTCAGATGAACACTAAATCTTAAATACTTCACCCGAATGTGTACTATATCGCTTTGCTAATTAAGCTTAAGGTACATTTTTAACTCAATAGATCCGTAATCTTTTTTTTTTTAATCTAAAAACAGTTATATATAAAAAACAATTAACTAAATGATCAGGTTTATTTATTTAAAGATTACATTTTTCTAAAAGGGAAAAATGACATGTGATATAGCGAAATCCACAAGAACCAAGAAAAATGCAAAGAGGGTAAAAAACACTCCCCTTAACTAATGCTAACTGCCGCTCCCTGTCAGGCGGCGGGCACATCAGCACTGAAATATGAATATGTGTTCTCCAAAAAAGTGTAAATCACTTTTTGATGATGATGTGTCCGCCCCCTGACAGTGTGTGGCAGTTAGTGTTGGTTAAGGGAAGCACTCATAAACCGATCCCTAAAAAATGGGTTATTTGTGTTATGATTTTAAAGTTATGAAAATATTTAAAAGTACTTTTTAAATAAAAAAATTTGAGTATATATATATATATATATATATATATATATATATAATTTCTCATTTTACTTTAAGCTCCCGAGGAAGAAAGATGGAAATGAAGAGACATCGAGATTCCATGAGATGATACAAACCTGAAGGAATGAACCGATTCTTTCTCTCCAGTATTAGTTGCCTGTTAATGCCTGCCTTTTGCCCATTTGAGCTTTTCTAAATAGTAAGAACAAATATTCTGAAAGTGTTTATAGTTCACAATTCTGCAATTTCATACCCTACATTTTGTTTATATTTTTAGTCAGTTTTTTCGAGGAAAAATCTCCAAACCACATCCCATGGTGGAATGACCCCTCTTTTAACGTGTATTTGAATGAATACTAATGGTGAATCATAATGGAAAAAAAGATAACATGGCAGTGGAATCCCTTCACAAAAGGACGTTTTCCTATTATTTATCATTACCAATATTACAATATTTTATCACATTCTTTGCTTGGTTAAAAACTTAGGCATCATTATTTAATAAACCACTTACCCACCTGAATAGTATAGTTCCTACCAAAAAAAAAAAAAAAAAAAAAGCCTTAATAGTTGTGTCTTTTGCTGATGCCCGATATTTTGGGTATTACAGTTGACTATCTCAAAGATGTAACTGAGGGAAACGGTGAAGTAAACGAAGTGTATGTATGTTCACAACAAGGTCGATGTTCTTGGTGTTGATGGTGTTAATAAACTAGCCCGGGAGCCAAATTCCATTGTCATTACCTGCAATCCAAGATGGCATAGATATGGCGGGGTTGCTGGCTGCCTGGCTCCAGTATATGAAGTTTTCATAAGTTAGGAAAAGTTGCTAACATGAGGCCAATTTGCTTGCTTTGCACAGTTCTATGTAAAATTGTGACTGATATCAGGATTTGAGAGCAAATTTTCTGTGACCAAAAAACATCCGTGACCCTCTGTGACCACACTGATTTTACAAGAGCTACTTACCAAGAAGTGAGAGGAAATGGAGTTTGTAAGAGTTTATACAAAGCCACGAGGGCAGCAATCTGCTTTTTCATAGCCTGAAGTTCTTTGGTGATTTCTCATTTTCTATTCGTGTATCTGTCCACTGATGAAAACTAGTAAATCAAAGTATTTTTCAGGGGAAGGAAGACGGGAGATGCCGGTTCAAGTCGTTAGATCAGTTCAAATTTCATATTACCCAAAGCTTATTAAATACTTGATAACCCAAAAAAAAAAAGGACTTATTTTGTCCTTCCTCTTGTTCTAAATGGTTAATTTTAGGTTAACAAATACGACAGATTAACAAATAATGTTTCAATAATAACTGCTTTGCTCGGCCTCTGCTTCACCTGGATATCCAGCTACATCCCGGAGACTTTTTTATCCCTTTTTTATTAATCATCTTCCTCACCCTTTCTGCATCATCCCATCTATTCATTGATGCATAAATATTCGCCAGGAGAACATAGTTTCCTGTATTCTCAGGCTCAATTTCAAAGAGATATGTGGCTGCAATTTCACCCAGTTCAACATTCCCATGCACCCTACAAGCCCCTAACAGTGCACCCCAGATACCAGCATCTGGTGTAACCACATTGTCCAAAATAAGCTTGTATGCCTGTTCAAGTCGCCCGGCTCGTCCAAGAAGATCAACCATGCAAGCATAGTGCTCAGTCAATGGGATTATACCACAAGTTCTAGTCATGAGTTCAAAATACTTGCACCCTTCGTCCACTAGTCCGGCATGGCTGCAAGCATTAAGGACACCAACAAATGTGATCTGGTTCGGTCTTAATTCTTCTTTTTGCATACTTGAGAAGAGTGCTAGAGCTTCATTGGCCCTCCCATGATCAGCCAGCGCTGTGATCAATGCACTGTAAGAGATAACGTCTCTCTCAGCCATTCCATTGAATTCGTCCCATGCCTTGTCAATGCTCCCGCATTTTGCATGCATGTGGATGAGTGCATTGGATACGACGAGGGTCCGATCTGAGATGATGTTTTGCATGGCATAGAATGTCAGCAAGTGCAAGGAAAGAATCAAAACAGATGAAGAATATGTGTTGTGCAAAGGAGGGAAGGATGTCAAGACACCTTCCAGTAGATGTACCACCAAAAGATGGGTCTTGAACCAACCTTGCTGGACATACTCCCAACCTTGCTAAAAAAATTAAGCGTTAAAACTACAAAGAACAACTTACCACAGCTACCATTCTCCATATGATTAGCTATCAAATTCGCCATGTCTGCATCACCCAATTGCGTGCAAGCAGAGATGACTCCAACCATGGCAACTTCACTAGCCTTCACATTTGTTTCCCTCATCCTCTTATACATTTCAATTGCTTCACTAGAATAACCGTTCTGCGCATAGCATGCGATCATTGCTGCCCAAGACGCTGAATCGCGTACTGGTATCTCATCAAACACTCGTCGGGCCCCAACCACATCACCGCACTTCCCATAGCCAGCAATCATAGCTGTCCAAGTCACTGAGTTTTTCTCAGGCATTTGATCAAACAGTTCTTTTGCAGCTTCGATATCGCCAGCGTTCGCATACCCAGCAACCATGGCAGTCCAAGAAATCACATTGCGTTCCACCATGACATCGAACAGCTGACGCGCATCTTCCATCATACCAACTTTCGAGTACCCAGAAATCATGGCTGTCCAAGCGACAACATCTCTGTCTATTATTTGATCGAAAATACATCGAGCTTCTTCTGCAGCGTCACATTTTGCGTACATATCAAGAAGCGCAGTCTGCACGATTCTATTAGAAAAATACCCGGATTCAATAATTCGCGTATGGGTCTGTTCGCCTTCTCGGATTGCAGGAATACGAGCGCAGGCATTGAGCACCGAGGAGAAGGTGAACCCGGTGGGAGAAACGTCCATCCGGTGCATTCTGGCGTAGAGGGCGATGGATTGGCTGAATTGAGCATGGAGGGCATGGGACCGAATGATGGAGGTCCAGAGGAACTGGTCTTGACAGTGGGGAATTTGATCGAATAGGTGTCGGGCGTATCGAAGATTATTGTTGGGTAGATGGAGAAGGCGGGTGGTGAGGTGAATAAGGAGTTGATAGTGTGGATGGGTTTGGGTTCTGAGCAAGCGAGCGTGAGTTTGTTTTAGTTGGTCGAGAGTTCGGCTGACTTGGAGGCAGAACCCAATGACGGCTTCGCCATTGAAGGAGTGGTGAGTTGTTGGTGAGAGGAGGTATTTGGTGGTGGTGGTGATGGTGGTCATGAATTAGATTTTAATATCATTTGAGAGCCTGAGACCGATACAAACATCTCTGTTTGTGTTTCTTTCGGCTCTCTCGGCCTGAATTTGAGAAGAAAACAAACATGTGGAAGGTAGTATGCTCAAGGTGGAACCCACCCTATTTTGATGGGTCACTTACATGAGGGATGATATCGTATGTACAACACCCCTGATGGGACCATTCAGGAGGCGAAATCAATTCCCTTTTTGGAGGTTTCTGATTCTCCCTTTTGAGTGGTCACATCAGGAGTGTGGTGCACTTGATATGGTACCTTTACGTGAACGGTTTCAGATCTACAGAGCATCTTAAATGGAACGTTGAATTTGTTGACTTTGACTGCTTTTAAAGTCAACTGTTGATACATCACTCTTCATCTCAATGGAATGTATTATATTCCAGAAGGGTATGATTAAATCTACACTACTAACTCTATGATCATGAGCTAAAACATGAATTACTGAAGCAAAACTAATGCAGAGCATAACATCAACCTATGTGACAACTATGGTAATGAATTCGAACCAAACAGCCCCGAAATATTCTCTTTGGTCAAGAAAAAGGTCTTCGTAGACCTAATATGTTGGGTCGATAAAATACCTCTATAGTAATGAATTCAGGTGTGCATTGCAGCACTTATCTAGTTCCGGTGGAATGATAACAAGGCATGACGAGAAACTTTTATCGCAGATATCGATGATTGTGTGGCACCTTCCTGAGATAAAAGTTTCCTTAAAAGTAATTAGTTTAAGACTTAAAGGCCTGGTTGAGTTGAGTTCTAGAATTTATTTTCTCCCTTTTGTTGAATAGCATAGTGAACCTCTCACTTGATAAGGAAAGCGGGGAGAAACATACCAGTTTGTATCCATGCACTAAAGGTCTAAAAATGAGACACATAATAATGTGCACTTATTTCTGTCCAACAAAATCAGGTAGTAATGTGTCACGACTTTAATATATATCTATTATAATTTTATGTGAATGTTCACCTCTGATTCGGCCTCAAATCCTCTGTGCCGCCCCCCCTTGTGTGACGTTGGAGGCCAAGACACAAGGGGGTATCATTTCACTTTTTGGGGATGTAACATCACCCCCAACATCCCCAAAAAGTGAAATGATACCCTCCCTCTGTCTCAGCTCACGACGTCGCACAAGGGGGGGCGCCGCAGATGATACTCCCCCCTCTAATTCATGTGGTTATATCTACTTCTGGCCATATACACCAAAAAAGTCGAAATCACCATCCAAAATTGTGATTTGCCAAAAAAGAGATCTCACCTACTACTCCTACCATATTATTATATGCCAAAAAGAGTCAAAAAGTTGTAAGAAGCAAAGATACTGGTAAATATGTTGACAGGATTGGACAACTTGAAATTCACTGTCTTAATGGGAAATTATTTGAAGACTTATAATTCTATCATAGGACACTGCTTGGTAAGAGGACCGTGGAACGGAGGTCATTTTCTATTTAATTACACAAAACTGAAGTACCTAAGACCTCAGGGTGGTGACAATGCTTCATATTTTATACAGAAATGGGTACTCGTGTGTTGGGATAGGGGTAGAACTAGAGGCCTTCTATAATCCAAGCTAAAGCTGTTGGACTAATTTCTCCTTAAGCTTTCTCAAAGTACATGTGATCGTCACAAATGAAGGTCTGATTGAAGCATTTTCATCCCATGAACAGCATATGAGGTCGATGAGCTCTTTTAGTTGGCCATCATCATCCTTTGGAAGCAAGGGTCTGAGATTACCCTCTCCAACTTCAATAGCAATCTGTCCAGGATCAAAGACATTGGAATGAAAATTAACTATTGGATTTTCTTGATTAGTTTCATTTTCTCACGGTCTTCAAAACAAGTCGACCATCTGATCAATGGATGGATGTAATGAATGATTTTTCCAAATGAGTACTGTACAAAACAAAACTGTCTGTACCGTCTGTGATTACATCACAGGCTGACAGGTGATTCGTTTTAGAATTTGTAATCTCCTTCAATTCTGGGCACTTATTTTTTATTTAAACAGCTTTTTGGACAGCTTTAATCCTGTACACCCCACGTGTCAGCCTATGATGCAGTCACAGATTGCTCTTAGTATTATAAATTGATGTTTGACTCTAAATAGGATATATCAAATGGTGGGTCCAATCCTTTTGCTAATATTTTTGTAAAGAACCGTTGGTCTAAGATTTTTTGAGGCAGAAGCCAAGTGTGGTAATGTTTGATACGACCCGTGAATCCGATATGAAATAAGTGGGTTAGGGTTGACTGTAAATATGTTTCGGGTCAAATGGGTTGACCCATTTTGACAAGACTAATAAATGGGTCAGGTTTGGTTTGACCCATATAATCGTATACCCTTAACTTGACGCGACATGAATATGACCCGCCAATGCAAATTACCACATCACCTGTGAACCTGACACAAAGTCAATACATAACAAACGGGTTAGGTTGACTGTAAACATGTTTCAGGTCGAAGCAGGTTAACCCATTCTGACACGATTGATAAATGGGTCATGTTAGGGTTGACCCATATCATCATAAATCCTTATCTCGACATGACACGAACCCAACCTGCCAACACAAATTGCCACCCCCAAGCAGATGGTAGCCAGTGACGATCTGGACTCTTATCAGAAACTGGCTTTACCTATTTCCATTTCGATTAAGTGATGAAATTGACTAGTGTGATACTAACTTAAATGCCCAAGCGCAACATTTTTGGTAGAGCTGTAGAGCAGTGCCCCCAAAATCTTTAAAGATGGAGGGAATGGTGAAGAGATTTTATACCCTTCTCGGGACGTGATCAGTCTCGACGTACGGATGTTGGCCAGTCATCAGTTCATTGAGTATGATGGCAAAGCTGAAGACATCACACTTCTCATCGTATGGCTCACTCCTGAACACCTCTGGCGCCATGTAGATATACGTCCCTAGAAAATTCAAAGAAAAAACAATGAGATTGAGATAGAAACAAGCCTGGATTTCGTGTGTACAAAAGAGGTGCATGCATGGACCAGGGGGCTGACGCATCAACACCGAAAAGTGTTTTACACTTTTGGAGGCACGTTTATCACTTTCCAGTGCTGATGTGTCCGTCCCCTGGTCCATGTGTACAACTTGCATGCTTTTTTTGTGCGCACAAAATCCGGGGGATCGTAGTTATTAAAGATGGAAAGGATCTCTCCAGTATATGCGAGAGAAAACCATTCCAGCATCTCTGTTGTATTCGCCACATGTTCTGTGGAAAGTAATGGGACCAATAAAATTAACTGCCAATGGTCCTGTTAACGTTCATTGGGACGAGATAAAATCTTCTATAGTTTGGAATCACTCTGCAGTCCAAAAGGGTCCCATACAGCAACAAATGTGGTTGTGATTTAACTACGATTTGAAGTTCAAATCTTGAGGGTCAAATCAAAACCCCTCTTGTGGCTGTGATACATCCGTTTGGACTGTAGAATGCAAATTTGTTCATTATTTTTTAGGCTATGTTTGGCAGCCACTTGTCATGAAACCATTTCATTTCAAATTCCCAAAGCATGTATAGCCATAAGGTGATGGTTCAAATTGGACTCATTTAGATTTGTACTGGTAAACAAACATATATCATTTCCTTTTATAAAAAAAGTTAACCCATCAGCATAAATCTGAATGAGTTCATTTTGAACCAGTAGTGCCTTATGGATACAAATGCCTTGGAATATAAAATGAAATGATTACATTACAGATGGCTATCAAAGAGGCCCTTATTAGCTGCGTTATATAAAACTTGATAAGGCTGGTCAAAACAGTTTGCTGGGGAACAGGTCCATGAGGCCTCTCTCTCTCTCCTTCCTTTTTTTTCTTTTTTATTTTAGAAAAAAGAAATAGCATCAAACATCAACATACCTTAAAAAACTGACATCATTCAAGAGAGCTTCCTCCAACCAACACTGAGGGAGGAAATATCAAGGAGAGGGACAGGTCCTCCTTACATGACTAAAGGTGACGACCTCAAATTCACAAACCATAGCCTTACATTCCCCAACAAAAATCCTAATTTGCCAAGAACTTTCCAAAATATCATTTTCTAAACATTGGAAGATACTTAGCGCTTTACAGGATAATTTTTTTTTGCTATCCAAGTGGCATGTCATGTCTTGCATGACAGTCAGAGGTTCGCTAGTAATCCTCATCAGCATTTCTAGCTCATTTCTAGCTCGTTGTATACAGAATTATGTAGTTCTGTACATAAGAACTCTAGTTTAGTGTAGAGTATTTTAAAGAATTATGGAAGATCCTAGGGAATGGGGGAAACCCCTATAAACCCAAGATATTTCTAAGGAAATCTTAAGAGAGTTCTAAGTAAAGAGGTGCAGGAGTCTTCTAGAATGGATTTAGAGAATTCTCATCCCCTAGATGGAAGACATATGATAAGATCCTATAGTTTAAGGGGACCCTTAGGGCCCTATAAAAGGGAGAAGACTCCTCATTTGCAAACCACTCAAGAGCTTCCAAGTATTATAAAGTATTCTTGAGAGTAATCAATAAAGAGTTTCATTTCCCTCCCTGAGCGTGTTCTAAAATTCATTTAAACATAAACAAAAGCTCTTGAGTGGGTGAGTGACTTTGTTTGTTTGGGTTTTCTACTAGGTGCGTGAGTGGTAAGGTGCATGTAGGCAAAGTAAGATTTTGAGCATGCTGTCTACGTTATGAGTACCCACGGACTATACCATCTTTTGTTAGCTTGTTTGTTTTGGTACAATTTATTTATTTTTCTCTTTTCAGTGGTTGGTAAGTTCAAATTAATTGTTTTTGTCTTTTAAAAAAATTAAATTGTAGAATTAATTACTTCATATTTTTTTCTATTTATAGATAAATTTCTTTGTTCTTGTGCTCTTTTCTTCGGTGCCTTTTCATAGACATCCTTTATGGATAAATTTCATTGTTCTTGTGTTCTTTTCTTTGGTACCTTTCTTTACTAATTAATAAAGGTCACTTTTACATCTAAAAAATAAAGGATATTTTCTTAAACTTTTTTATTTTTTATTTTTTATTTTTTATGAATGCTATAGTTCAATTGATCTTCATATTTTGCTTTACTTGTGGATAAATGTCATATCATAAAGGTTCAAATATTTTTTTCAACCAAAAGAAAAAAAAAAAAAACCTTCAACCCTTTTAGTACTAGGTTTTAGATTGTTCTCCTAACTATTAAATTTTTTTATGATATATTAAGTCTTATTTCTAATGAGATAGTTTCAGAAGGTTAAAGACTTTCATTTGTAATTTGTATGGATTTTATAATTTTTGGCTTGATTTTGGTATCATTAAAAAGGGTTCACAATATATATATATATATATATATATATATATATATATATATATATATATATATATATATAATTT
>JAOXJP010131844.1:0-13577 GCA_025762735.1 Platanus orientalis | reverse complement strand
TCTTAAGTTTCACGATTTTTACAATATTTCTTTTTGATACTTCCGACATTTCCGATATATGTCTTATTTTGGCCTGATCGATATTTCCACCGACACCGACATTTTGAACCTTGATTCGAGTAAGAGAACATAACAATGAGAAGACAGCTTTCCGAACACATGATAGGCATTACAAATTTTTGGTCATGCTGTTCAAACTCACAAACATTCCAACAACATCCCAAAGTCTCGTGAATGACATTTTTAGGAGGTACTTAAGAAAACTTGTGTTAGTTTTTTTTTAATGACATTTTGGTTTTATAGCAGAACTTGAGGTGAACTTTTGGCCCAATTGGAAGTGGTTTTTCGTATTTTTCACGAGAATCATCTATTTGTGAACTAGTCTAAGTGTAGTTTTGCTTCAAGACAAATTGAGTACCTAGGCCACATTGTGTCCAAAGATGGAGTGGCAACTAACCCCAAGAAGATAGAATGCAAGTTGGAGTGGCCGCGCTTTACCACTTTAAAAGCCCTACACGATTTTCTCGGTTTAACTGAGTATTATCAAAAGTTTGTTCGCAGGTATGGACAAAGTAGTGCACCTTTGACGGCTCTACTAAAGAAATAAGCCTTTTTGTTGGAATGAGGTAGTATAATCGACATTCAAATCTTTGAAGGAGGCAATGGCATCAACACCGGTCCTAGTTTTACCAGATTTCTCAAAACCATTCATCATTGAATGTAATGCGTACAACGATGCCATTGGAGTTGTTCTAATGCAAAACCAACGGCATATCACCTACATTAGTAGGGTGTTGCCTATTAGAGATAAGGGAGCATCTACATATGAGAAAGAGATGATGGTCATATTGTATGTTGTAGCAAAATGGCGACTGTACCTAGTGGGAAGGCGGTTCCAAATCAGGACAGATCGTCAGAGTATTAAATACTTGGGACAGCAACAAGTAACCACTCAGGCACAACACAAGTGGCTCTCAAAGTTGATGAGATATGACTATGAAATTGTGTACAAAAGGGGAGTTGAGAATCAGGTGGCCGATGCTCTTTCTTGAATGCTACATCTCCCTCTCTCCATGCATTGACATTTCCAATTCATAGGTGGGTCGAAGATGTCATTAAGGACAGATCCTTAGACTACCCAAAATTTTCCTTAGATAATGGACGGTTACTTTACAAGGGACGGCTCGTCTTAGCTCCAGACTCCAAAGGGAAAGTGATCATTCTATAACAGTGTCATGATTTCCTTAAGGGTGGACGATGTAACATGCATGTAGGATAGTGAAGTGTGTGCATAGGAGATATGCATGAAATCACTAAAGCAATAAAATGACATAAACCAGATTCCTACTTACACCATTCACATATAAAATTGAAGTGGCTCTTAAATTATGTTCACTATGCATTAGAGGAATTAGGGTTCACAAAATAATAAACAAGTAAAAGACCTAAGTCAAATATTAAAGTATCTAACTATTTTAGAGACTTTGGAAATTTAAGCATGTTGTCCAAAAATATGACAGAGTAAAAGTATGTGAAAAGTGATCAACAAGGCAACAATGTAGGGGAACAAGCAAAAAGGGTTAGGGGATTAGCATGAGAAATTTAAGTATAGGTTTGAACATGTTAATGGTTAGAAAAATAGAGTTGGAAGTGGTAATAGTATGCAAGAAAATTAACACCACAGTTCCAAAACCATGTGCCACAAATCTCAATAGATTGCTACTTTAAGGATTCAAAGAAGAGGCTAATTAGAAATCAATAGCACCTGATTTATGTAGAAACAGTCCCCATTCATCTTCTATATGATACTCATAAGTATCCCAACACGAAGAGCCAGGAATCACCACCTTGAAGAAATCCGAAAACCTGACCCTTTAAATAAAGAGTGTTGCCTGCTTCTAAAGAACCCAGACTTGGGTTTTATTTTGAAAAGACTTTGGGAAGGGATGTTGCTGGCTATGGTGTCGCCCAGGGGTGTGGAACACCCTGGGAAAATCAAATCTTCAAAATCCTAGGTCAATTAGGAGTGTTGCTCGATATTCCACAGGCTGTCCAGCAATAAAAAATCACGCCTAGGGTGAGGAAAACCTTCCACAACTTGCCTATAACTGATCTTTGAAGCTGTATTTCACTCCTAGAAGGTTTGTACAGACCTTAGAACCCTCCTAAAAGTGATGGATTGCTCAAAAAATTGAAGAAAAAGAATCGTGATGAGTCTCTTGCAAGTATATCAATTTCAGCAATTAGAAAAATTATGTAACAATGAAAAATTATGAAACAAAGAAAGGGAAAGGGGACTTTTAACCCAAGAGGAGGGAGTAGCATCTACCACCAATGTTAAACCAGGTGGGGACCTAATCCCATTCCCCAAGCTTTTGGGGTCTCCAACCTGCAAGCAAAGGAAGAAGAAGAAGAAGGAACACTCACTAATGCCAAAACTCAAAATCATATAGCTCAATCTCCAAGTCGTGGAGGGCATAAATAACCCACCCCACGGCCAGGTTAATACAAAAAATTAGTCATTAAACCAAAATAGCCCTATGTCTGATATACTCATGTCAAAATTACCCCCGAACTACAAATAATGAAAAAAAAACCACAATAAACAACTAGCAACAAAACTAAACTCAACAATATGTCCCCCCTCCCCAAGAAGAGACATAAATAATGACCAAAAACAATAAAAGCACTGTAAATAAAGTTTAACTAAGGTCCCGAGCATGTGGGGATCCTCTACTGGAACCAAAGTAGAGGTCCAGCTCTCCTACACCATCTTTGGTAAGTCTGGAACGGACGCCTGAACCCGATGTCCTCATCAGTGGACATGTTGGGTATTTGAAAACCAACAAACGTATTTGCCGAAGTTTCTAATGGAAGGGAATGAAGCGAGACATTAAACAACATATCGCCATTTGTGATGCGTGTCAACAGAATAAATCAAAATCAATTGCTTCCCTAGGATTACTACAATCCCTATCTGTTTCGGTGAAGATATGGACTGATATATCTATGGAATTTATTGATAATCTCCCTTCTTCAAGTGGTAAGTCAGTTATATTTGTCTTCATTGATTGACTTAGCAAGTATGCACATTTTATGGCCTTATCTCATCATTATTTTGCTGCCCAAGTTTCCCATGTCTTCCATGAGAGTGTGTTCAAATTACATGGGTTGCCTTCTTTAATCGTATGTGATAGAGATGTTGTTTTCACAAGCTCTTTCTGGAAAGAGCCCTTTCGACTACAGGGAACTAAGTTGTTGATGAGTTCTGCATACTGTCCCCAAACTTATGGACAAACCGAGCGTGTCAATTATTGCTTGGAAACTTATCTTCGGTGCTTCTCTAGCACGCAACCAAAGCAATGGAGCCATTGGTTAGCCGGGGCTGAATGGAGTTATAACATCGCTTTTCATGAGTCTATCATGATGACACCATTAGAGGCTATGTATGGATACCTACCATCGTTTGTGGAGAAGTATGTCTAAGGCACAACTACTGTCCACCACGTGGAGCAAGAATTGCTACCTAGGGATCGCATAATACGGTTACTACATGAAAATTGAACAATCACTCTCGAATGAAGACGCTAGCAGATAAGCATCGAACAGAATGGTCGTTTAAAGTTGGAGACTGGGTATACCTACGACTACAACCCTACCGGCAATCTTCAATTGTTGCTCGCCACTCTGCTAAGTTGGCTCCATGATATTATGGCCCTTATTAGGTGTTAGAGAAAATTGGGTCAGTTGCCTACAAGCTTGAACTCCCAGATTCATCATGGATTCATCCTGTTTTTCATGTTTCATGCCAGAAGAAAAAGTTGGGGAGCTCAGTAGTTGTTTCTACTACATTGCCTACATACTCAGATGTTGGACTTCTTGAATTGATTCCCGAGAAAATATTGGAACGTTGAATTGTAAATAGGCATAACCATGCAACTACAGAAGTACTAATTAAATGGGCTAGTTTACCAGTTGAAGATGCAACTTAGGAGTTATAGCTAAAGATTCAGGAGAAATTCCCTGATTTTCAACCTTGAGGACAAGGTTGTTCTTATTGGGGGTGGAATGTTACGACCCCTTTTGGTAAGACGTCTTAATGGAAGATTGCCTCAATAAGAGAAATTGCCTAAATAAGCATCTTATGATGCATTAAAAAATTGCTAATTAAGAAATTGTTGTTTTCATATTTTGTTTCTAGATTAAGTTTTCTAATTCCTTTTATGTTGTAAGCTAGTTAGGTTATTTTCTTCTTTATAAGGGTTGTAATTGTTGAAAATATTAAAATAAAATCAAGATTGCAAAATGGATACAAACCATTATGGTAAGACAAAGTCAAGAAATTCACTTACAGATTTAGTCGAATACAATACCAAACTTTACGCAAGATTAGGACTGAGGCGTGTCGCCAACACTTTCCTTAAACCTGCTTTAGTGTCCCCTTTTAGATCTCTTCCTCAGTGCTTCAGGTTGAAGACGGTCAGGCTCTAGGATTCAATAGTCCTCAAGTTTCTTCCTTGTTAGTGTAACACTCAGTAATAAGGGCATGTGAGTTTCAGCAGTACTTAGTCTCAGACAATAAAATGCGAAAAAACCTAAGAAACCGTAAGGAGGAAGAAAAAAATATGTCGTATCTATCTTTCGCACAGCCCTAAGCCCGTCTATACATAGATTGGAGCTTATTGGACCGTTAGAGACAAGTTAATGGGCTAATTATGGCCCATTAACTTTGAAGCGACTAGAAACAGTTGGTCCCTTAAAAATGCAATGGTGAGAAACAATTGTTTGATTTATGGACGTTCTCCAACAGTCACAAAAACATTTAACCTCATTAGCTCGTTTTCTAACGGTAGAAAACAGCAAGTTAACTTAAGGTTTTACATTTATTAGAGAAACAAAAAATAAAAGAAATAATTTAGGGGCTAGAGAACCGGTTTAAGGACCTCCACTACATGCACGCAAACACAGCACGGCACGGCACATGCGTGTGCATGTGTCTGTTGTGTCATGTAGCATAGCCCCAAAACACATAATCAAGAGGTGTGTGAACACACCCATATATAAAGAGAAGAAAGTTTTTCTTCTTTACAGATGTGGGACTAAACCTTTACAGTTTTAGTTCTCTTATGCTAGAAGACAAAACTTTCATGATTATTAGACAAGATTTGGCAGCTAATTTGTAGAGAACTATAAAGTCTATATGTCATAACCTTTTTCAACTTTGATTTAAATATTAAAATATATAATTGTTTGAATCAGTTTTTTTTTTTTTTTTTGAATTTGAATCTTAACAATAAAAATATAACAATTTCCCCACAAATTCAAAATCAATCAAACTCTAAGACTAAAATAAAGAGCTAAGATTCCATGGTGTTGATGTCTTTTAGACTTAAATAAACACTTGGGATAATCAAGACACGATTTGCAAAAATTTGGTGTAAAAGATTACTTGAAACAAAATTCTTTTATGCAAACCGACTATACATGATATTCAAACCTCAACTCTAGACTACTGAAAACCCTCAATTGGGTGCATTTTAGGCCCTACACACCACCTGGATTCTCATAAGTGCTCTAGAGAAATAAGTCTAAGTTCTCATAAGAAGCGACCTCACTCCTACGCTTACATAGGTGAGTCTATCAAGTGTGCACTGCAACTGAAACACACCACCTATAAAGTATACAGATCCATTAAGAGTTATAAACTCATCCTTACACACATTGCAGTTAGCACTATCATCGCCATAGGAATGGAGCACATGTAACAATGTCATTTACAGATTCCACAATGACTTGTTTTTGCCCATTAAACCTATTCCCTGGGATCTCCAGTCACACAGTTTGGGTTACTATCACTAGTTGTCCATCTAAAAGTCTTTAGCCCCATTCCCCTCGATGATTCACAACTAACTTCCTTGTTAGAGGCTTTGTCAGAGGATCAACCAAATCCATCTCTGACCTCACAAAATCTAAGACTAGCACACCATCATCAATAAGTTGCCTTACTACATTGTGTCTTATACGTATATGTCTATTTTTTCCTTTATAAGTCTTATTTTGAACTCTAGCAATAGCAATTGTATTATCACAATGTAGTAGAATATGTGAAACCTGTTTAGACTATATAGGCATATAGCCAAAAGATTCCAAAGCCATTCGGGTTCAACACTAGCCTTTTCTAAGGCTATGAACTCAGCTTTCGTAGTGGAGTAGGCTCTGCAAGTTTGCTTGGGTGATTTCCAAGACACTGCACAACCACCTAATGTAAAAATATAACCACTGGTGGATTTAGAATCAGTGGAATATGATATCCAATTGGCATCAGTGTGTCCTTCTAATACAGTGGGGTATCCACTAAAGTGTAATCCTAAATCAGTGGTACCTTTCAAGTACTTTAGGACTCTGATTAATGATGTCCAATGTTCATGACTTGGGTTGTGAGTATATCTGTTTAACCTACTCATAGCATAAGGAATATCCGGTCTAGTGCAGTTCATTATATACATTAAAGTACCCATGATACTTGCAATTCTCTTTGTGAAATTTTATTACCTTCATTCTTTTTTAGACTAGTATTAGGATCAAAAGGTGTTTTCACAGGCTGAGAATTATCTTTAAAAATTTTCTTTAAAATTTTATCAATGTAATGTGATTGGGACATCACTATACCATCAAAAAAGAATTATGACTTTAATTTCTAAAATGACATCGACTTCTCCCAAGTCTTTCATGTAAAATTTTGAAGACAATTTTTTTAGTAGATATGACTATGTCTAAACTAGTCCCTGTGAGAAGCATGTCATCCACAATTCCACATACAGGCATATAAATACATCTACTCCTTGTTCAAACTTATGGTAAACACACCTATCACATGACCATTGTTTACCAAAGTGCTATCAAATTTTTAGTGCCACTATTTAGGTACTTGGTTTAGACCATATAGAGATTTAGTTAGTTTGCATACTTTGTTTTCTTTTTCAGGAGCTTTAAAACCCTCTGGTTGTTCAATGTATATTTCTTCTTCTAAATCTCCATTTAAAAATGCAATTTTAACATTCATTTGATGGATGACTAACTTATGAATTGAAACTAAAGCAACTAGTGTTCTAATAGTTGCAATTCTAGTTACGGGTGAGAAAGTGTCAAAGTAATCAACCCCTTTCTTTTGTTTATACCTTAAGGCAACTAATTTTGCCTTAACTTATCTATGGTCCCTTTTGTTTTTAATTTTTTTCTTAAAAATTCATTTGCACCCAATTGGTTTAGTTCCAGGGGGTAGGTCAAGTAATTCCCAAGTATGATTTTATAAAATTGAATCTAGTTCACTTTATATGGCTTCTCTCCAAAATGGGTGCATTTGGAGATGTAACAGCCTCATTGTATGTTAGGGGATCACTATCGATTAAATA
Source organism: Platanus orientalis (assembly GCA_025762735.1). Taxonomy (NCBI): domain Eukaryota; kingdom Viridiplantae; phylum Streptophyta; class Magnoliopsida; order Proteales; family Platanaceae; genus Platanus; species Platanus orientalis. Next base: position 6,165 of record JAOXJP010131844.1, on the reverse strand, counting down.
GGCCAAATGATTTGATTCTACAAGGAAAGTTGTAAACTCATCACCGAATGTTTTTTCCTTTCTCTTTCTTTTCACTCTTCTAAGTTCTATAACCTTTTCACCTTCACTTTTTCATTTCAAAAAATTCACCATCCCTAGATTCAACTATAGTATTTGGTTCTAAAATACTATATTCTGATTTTAGGACAGAGAATCTATATGCAGCACTATGTTCAGTATATCCTATAAAAGTACAATCTGATGTTTTAGGGCCTATCTTTCTTTTCTTAGTTTCTGGTAAGCTAACTTTTGCTAAACACCCCCACAAAAATTTTAGATTTAGTTTATGATTAAACCAAAGTTCATAAGGTTTATCCAGTTTTCTTGTGGGGTATTCTATTTTGAATATAGCATGCTGACACTATAGCCTCACCCCACATGTTAGGCGGTAATCCCGAACTATTTAATAAACAGTTCATCATTTCTTTTAGTGTCCTATTTTTTCTTTCCACTATGGCGTTTTGTTCTTGCGAGTAAGGAGTTGTAGTCTCATGAATTATGCCATTTTGTTGACAAAATTCGTTAAAGGGGTTAGATTCAAATTCTCCACCCCTATCGAATCTTACTCTTGTAATCTTTATGTCTAACTGATTTTCAACTTTAGTCTTATATTTTATAAACATCTCAAGTGCTTCATTTTTATAACTAATTAGGTATAATTTTGTAAACCTGGAGTGATCATCTACAAAAATTATATAATATTGTTTTCCGTTTCTAGCCATGGTATTTTTTAAATTCCCTAAATCTGTATGTATCAAGTTTAATATTTTAGTTTCTTTTTGAATCGTTTTATGTGGTTTATTTGTGAATTTGGATTCTACACGTCTCATATTTATATAATTTATTTATTTTAAAATCTAGTAACAAGTCCTAAATTTTCATTTTCTTTATATAACCAACATTAGTATGTCCTAAACGTCCAAGCCATAAATTAACAAGTCCAACAACAATAAGTAAAAGAAGACGATGTAAATTCATTCACACTAACATTCAGTACAAATAAACCCCCATTACAGTAGCATTTCCCAATAAAAACCTCATTTTTAGAGATAATTATTTTATCAGCTTCTATCACCATTTTCATTTCCACTTGTTTAATAAAAAAGCAGAAACAAGATTGTGACGAATCTTGGGAACATAGAGAATATCATGGAGCACAAGAACATTTCTCGAAGTCAGTTTCAGTTTCGCATTCACTTTGCCAACCACTGGAGTACCATGAGAGTCACCCATTAACACGTGCTCGCCATACCCCACCTTTTCGTAGGAGGTAAACATCCGTTTGTCGCCACAGGTATGACGGGTTGGTCAAGTGTCTAGAAACCAGTTCTGCTTATCACCCACTAGGTTGGCTTCAATGACAACGGCAACGAACTTGCCATTTTCTTCAGTTAGTTTCATGTGTCCTTTAGAGTGTTCGTCGTTCTTTTTCTATGCCTGCACACCACAGCGTGGTGTCCTCATTTTCCACAAATGTGATAGTTTCCTCTTACAATTTTCTTGAACTGTTTTCCAGTCCGTTTGAATTTTTCAGAACCAGTTCTAGGTCCAAATTTCTTGGACTTGAACTTAGTTTTATTCTTTTCAAAATCCTATAATTTTTTAATACAAGTTGTTCCTCAATCGATACAAATTCCTTTACTTTCTCGGAATTATCTTTCAATCGGTTTCTTTCCTCTATCAGAATTTGAACCATAAGTTCTTCTAGGGATAAATCCTATCTTTTATGTTTCAGTGAGTTTCTGTAATTTTTCCAGGATGGGGGTAATTTCTCAATAAGGGCTGGAATCTTAAATTTTTCATTCATGAACATATCTTCTACCAAACATTCATTGGCAAGTTTCTGGAATTCAGTAATCTGGTCTTTCACAGGCTTATTATCCACCATTTTATAGTCTAGAAATTTTCCTACTACATATTTCCCACTCCTTGCATCTTCTGTCACATACTTCCTTGCAAGAGCATTCCAAATATCTTTGGTATGCTTTTCTTTGTAGTAAACATCATAGATGTCATTGGAAAGAGTATTCAAAATATAATTCTTGCAGAGACAGTCGGCAATTTCCCATGTTGTACTTGCCCCAGATTTGGCAAGCTCTAGCGGGTCCTCAGGATTAATAGGTCTGGGTTCAAATGGTACCCATGAGACGGATATGGTTTCAAGGACAAAGAAGAGTTTTTGTTGCCATCTATTATAGTTGCGGCCATCAAAGACTCTAACTTTGATAACTTGGGTATAGGTAAATGGCTTGTAGCCATAATTAAGCAACAGATTTTGGACTCAAGTTTAAGATTGTTGTAGAAAATTGAAATAAAATTCAGGTTGCAGAATGGACACAAACCACTATCTTAAGGCAAGGCAAAGTCAAGAAATTCACTTACGAATTTAGTCAAATACAATACCAAACTTTATGCAAGATTAGGACTAAGGTGTGTCAACGACACTGTCCTTAAACCTTATTCCACATCCCCTCTTGGATCTCTTCCTCAATGCTTCAGGTTGAAGATGGTCAGACTCCAGGAGTCAACAGTCCTCGAGTTTCTTCCTTATTAGTGTAGCACTCAATAACAAAGTCATGCAAGTTTCCACAATACTTAGTCTCATAAGAGGATGTCATATCTATCTTTTGCACAACCCTAAAACCATTTATATATAGATTGGAGCTTATTGGACTGTTGGAGACAATTTAATGGGCTTATAATGTTCCATTAACTTTGAAACGACTAGAAACGGCTGGCCCGTTAAATATGCAATAGTGAGAAATGGTTGTTTGATTTATGGGCGCCCTCCAACAGTCACAAAAACATTTAAACCTCGTTAGCTTGTTTTCTAACAATAGAAAACAGCAGCTTAACTTAAGGTTTTACATTTATTAGATAAGCAAAAAATAAAAGAAATAATTTAGGGGCTAGAGAACCAGCTTTAAGGACCTCTATTACACGCGCATGCACAGCACAACACGGTACACTGGCATGTGTGTGTATTGTGCCATGTAGCATAGCCCCAAAACACATAATCAAGATCAAAATGTGTGTGAACACACCCATATATAAAGAGAAGAAAGTTTTTATTCTTTACCAATGTGGAACTAAACCTTAGTTCTCTCGTACTAGATGACAAAACTCTACTTTATACAGAAATATAAAGTCTATATGTCATAACCTTATTCAAATTTGATTTAAATACTAAAATATATAATTGTTTGAATTATTATTATTTATTGAATTTGACTTTTAACAATAAAAATATAACAGTAATGGGTTCTTCAGAAATCAATGAAAAATCCTATTTTTAGTTCTAATCGTAAGCTGCAGGAGTTGTGAACTCTCTCAAACGAGTTCAGATGTCTTATCTCCCTCTAAGAGATGTTCTTTTTTCTTTTCTTATTTTTATTTCATTTATTTTGGGAACTGAAAACCTGGTAACAGAATAAGACTGCTACAACCTGCTTCCAGGGTCCTTCGGGAAGTAAAATTGGCGCTGCCGGTATGTAGTTCGAAGCCTCATTGACACTTGCAGAAACAGAAAACACCCTAAAATCACGCCGCGAAGAATTAAACGAGCTCCAGAACTGCAAAATATACAATAATTATGATTTCTCTTCTTTCCAACGAAAATAACAATAATCACTTGAAAGTAAAGAACCGAAGCTGTCTCAGGTTCTCGCACTGAAATCAAAGACATGGTTTTCGAACTCACCTTTCTTCCATTGATTTCTGGAACTCTGATTGAGATGTGCTGATGAACAGAGAAAGACATTCCTGCAACCATTAGTTCCTGCTTGGATGGGGGAAGAAGATGTAGAGATACAGGAGAAAAAAATAAACGAAGGGAGTCTCTTTAATTACGGCGATTAGGGTTTTCTTCTTCAGTCTCTGCGTGAACAAGTGAAGATTTTGCTGCTGTTTCAGAGCAGAGAAGGGCGGGACATATATTCGATTATTCTTCTTTAACCTTTACCAGTGTCCCCGATTCCAAGATGAATTCACTGCAATTTAACTGGAGAAAAGTCACGCCAGTCCCAAATCAGCACCGAGATGCCCTACAAGGGTATTCTGATAAATATAACAAAAACAGATTAGTTCTTGGGTGAGACTAATGACACCCCTAAAACCACTCATCACACCCCCCCTCTTTTTTTCCTTTTTTATCCCCTCTCCAAAATGCCTCTCCTCCCTCTCTCCCCAAAATACCCCTCCTCCCCCTGCATCTCCCTCTCTCTCCGGTAGCTCTACCTCTCTCCGATAGCTCTCTCCCTCTTCCTCTTCTCTCTCCCTCCCTCCCTCTCTCTCTCCTCTCCCTCCTTCCCTCTCTTCCTCTCTCCTCTCCCTCCCTCTCCTTCTCTCTTCCTTTCTCTCATCTCTTTTCCTTTTTTTTTTGGACATTCAGAGGTTTAGGTTCAGGTAAAGGCCCCCCTACACGGACGTGAAGGTCAGAACATGAGGCACTTACACGGATGTGAAAATCCAAACAAGACCTAAACCTACAAATGCCTAAAAAAAACAACAAGAAGAGAGCGAAGGAGAGAGAGAGAGAGAGAGGAAGAGGACGAGAGAGGGAGGAAGAGGGAGAGGGGGTGCCAGAGAGACAAGAAGAGGGTGGGTTGCCATTGGTGCCGGAGAGGAGAGGGGTGGGGTGTGGGGAGGAGGGATATTTTGGGTAGGGGAGGTTTTAAGAGAGGAGTATAAAGGAAAAAAACAAGGAAAAAAATGGGTGTGAAATAGTTTTAGGGGTGTCATTAGTTCCACCCTTAGTTTGTTTTTACTTTTTCCTAGGAGCTTTCTAATAGCACCTTTAAATTTTTTTTTCACTCATCCATCTTTCCATTTTTTTTTCTTTCACACCTCTCTCTCTCTCTCTCTCTCTTCTATTTGAGAATAGCGTATTCAGCCTTACATGACTGAATAAAGGCTTTTTGTTTGGTTATAATAGTCCAAAAAAAAAAGCTCTTTGTTCGAACCTGCATGGCCAAACAGAAAGCCTCTGTTCAAACCAACAAGGCCGAATTTGTTCGGGCCCAAAGGTCTATTCAGACCTGTAAGTTAGAACAAAGTATTCAAAAAATGAAAAAGGAAGACGAAGTGGCTATCACTATCGTTGTCATTGTCACTGTCAACGCTACTAGGGTCACCAAAGTTGGGTAAAGAGAGAAGGGAATGGGTATCGAGTGAATGGTAATCTTAAACATGGGTATTAGTTGGAATTTTGGAAATTTTTAAAAGGGGGTGTAGAGGGCAATTTTGGAAGTATCAATAAAATATCCCTTTTTACCTTCACTTACAGATAAAATTTTTTTATCCCCTAAATTGCCCTTAACATGCTCCCCAATTATACGGGACACATCACTTCGAGAAATGATTTACACTTTTTTGGGGAGAGTGTAGAACCGCTCTAGATTTGGTAGGACAACTTTGAGAGTGCCTAAAGTAAGAATGACATCAAGCCAATACATCAATGCCAAAAAGTGAAAAACATCTGCCCAAAAGTGTATATCACTTTTTTGATGCTGATATGTTAGCCCTAATGTCATTCTTACTATAGGCACTTTTTAAATTGTCCTACCAAATCCCACCAGTGTAAAACACTTCTTGATGCATTCTTGATGTGATGTGTCCCCCTACATATAGGGAGTATGTTTGGGGCACTTTAAAGAAGGAGTACAAAATCATGGGAAAAGACCGCATCTGTTGTCCATATCTTGGGCATTAGAATTAATAAACTAGCAAATGAAAAATAAAGGTGGCTGTTGAACTAATAGTAAATAAAAATCTAAGAGAAAAAATTAGGTAAAGAAAACATCAAAGAATAAAAGAATTGTGAGATATAGTTGTTTTTTATGCAATTTAGGAGAAAGATGTGGAAAACAAAAAACAAAAAATACAAAAGACTTTGACAGTGGACGCCATCTGGATTTGGGGCTTTTAAAGGACCTAATCGAAAAGTGGCCTCTTTGATTCCTTCCATGAGAACGATGCAAGGAAAAGCTAATAAATCTCCCAAGAATTAGGTACGACCCCCTAAGTCAGCCTGACATCAGGGGCCAACACATCAGCACTAAAAAGTGAAAAGAATCTCGCAAAAAGTGTAAATTACTTTTTCAACACTGATGTGCCAGCCCCTATACC
>JAOXJP010131834.1:0-13577 GCA_025762735.1 Platanus orientalis | reverse complement strand
AACATATTACATATATATAACTTTGCGTTTTCTCTTCCAATTAACTTCGTTTTTTCTCGACTATATTGAATCAAGAATTTCATTGCGTGGGTAATTTGTAAAAAAGGACTAGTTGTTTATTTTCAACATAAGTAGAGGATCTCATCTCGTTAAACTTTTAACGCCTGTTACCCTTTAGAAAACTGTTTTGATTAGTTTTCTCCTTTTCCAAAACATTACTTCTATCAAATTTGTTGGGTCTCAAAAGTAGACCATCGATCTTTTAAGAAAGTGAAAAGCAATCAGCGGCAGATATGTCGGTTTGTTTTGCTTTCAGCAGCAGTGCCGTTAGATTTTTTACTAGGACTTTGGAATTAATGAACTCCTCGTAAGAAGAGTTGTTGAGGACGGCTAAATAGGAGGAAACCCTAATTAAATAAACTAAAGAAATACTGTACGGAAAATGCATTTTTTCTTTCAGGGTTTTGAGAGGGTGAAAGAGAGAAAAGGTGTACAAGGATTTTGGTGTGGGTTTTTGGATTTGAAATTATACATTTCTTATACAAATTTCACATTACATAATGAAGATCATTTTTCTCCCGTGAACGTAAGCACATCATCGAACCACATAAATATTAGTGTCTTCTATTTTTCTATGTTTTGATATTTTCTATTTTATTTTTCTTGTTTATTCGTATTGGATTATTGTTACAAAACAAAACAATTAATGGTATGAAAGTGTCGGGTTCGGCTAAGGAAGATTAGAATTAAGAATAAGTTCTCGATTGCCAGAATTTAGTACGATAGTAGGGAATGGATTATCGATGGCCAAGTTTGAGGTGGAACCTTTTGATGGGAAAAATAACTTTAGCATGTGACAAAGTACAGTTAAAGATATTATGGTGCAGCAAGGACTAATCAAAACACTATTTGACAAGGAAAAGAAACTGACAACCATGTCTGATGATGACTGGGAGGAACTTGAGATGAAAGTAGTGAGCATCATCTGTTTATGTCTCACACTAGAGGTAAAATACAATGTTTTAAATGAAACTTTTGCTTCAGGATTATGGAAAAAATTAGAAAATTTATATATATCAAAATCACTCACAAATAAATTATTTCTGAAAAAATAATTATATCAACTGTGGATGAAGGAAATAACTAATATTTTGGATCACCTCAATGTCTTTAATAAAATTATTACTTAACTGTTAAGCGTTGAAGTGAAAATTAAAGAGGAAAACAAGACACTTCTTCTTTTGGCTTCTCTTCCAACTTCCTTTGATACACTTGTGACCACATTTTTAATTAGGAAAGACACTCTCAAGGTTGATGAGGTGACAGTCGTTTTATTGGAAACTGAAACACTCCAGAAGCCAGGAAATGGTTCCCAGACAAAAGAGTTGGTAGTCAAGGCTGAATCAAGCCATCAACGTGGAAGAAACAAAGACAGATGGTCTGGAAACAAAGAGAGGTTACATTCAAAATCAAAGGGAAAGAGAATCAAATTCTAGTGTTATTATTGCAAAAAGGAAGGACACATGAAAGGGGATTGCAAAAAACACCAAAAAGATTTGGAGGAAAAGAAAAAGAAAAATGAATAATCTTCAAATTAGGCTAGCGTTGTAGTGGACAGTTCAGATAGTGATGGAGATCTTCTCTCGATCAATCCAGGTACGAATTATCTTGCTGAAACGTGGATATTAGATTCCGGTTGTTCTTATCACACATGCCCTTATAAGGAATGGTTTGATACTTACAATCCTTATAATGGGGGTATTGTTCTAATGGGTAATAATGCGACTTGCAAAACCATTGGAATAGGAACCATTAAAGTTAAAATGTTTGATGACATGGTAAGAACACTTAGAGAGGTTAGGCATACCCTAGATTTAAAGAAAAATTTAATTTCCTTGGATACATTAGACTCGAATGGATTTACCTTTACGGAAACGGATGGAGTGCTTAAAGTCATTAAGGGGGCTATGGTTGTCATGAAGGGGAAAAATGAATGAAATTTATACAAGTTGATAGGGAATACAATTACAGGTGGAACTGTTGTAACTACTCTTGTTGATTGTGATACTAATGACACAACTCTATAGCATATGAGGTTAGGCCATATGAGTGAGAAAGGATTGTTGGAACTTCATAACAGAATTTGCTATCAAGGGTGAAAACATGTAAACTCAATTTTTGTAAGTATTATTTGTATGGAAAATAGTATAGGGTCAGCTTCAAAACAAGACAACATACAAGCAAGGAAGTTTTGCAGTACATACATTCTGATGTGTGGAGACCCGTAAGTGTACCTTCTAAAGGTAAAGCTATTTATTTTGTGACATTTATTGATGATTTTTTCTAAAAGGTATGGGTCTATTTTATGAAGCAAAAATCTAAAGTTTTTACCAAGTTCAAGCAATGGAAAGTCGAAGTTGAAAAACAAACAGGAAACAAGTCAAATATCTCAGGACAGATAATGGGATGGAATATAAGGATAAGGAGTTCATCAAGTATTGCAAGGATGATGGTATCACAAGACACTTTACTACACCAGGTGGACCACAACAAAATGGTGTAGCAGAAAGGATAAACATGACACTTCTTAAAAAAAACAAGGTGTATGAGGTTGCAAGTAGGTTTGCCAAAAACTTTTTGGGCTGAAGCAGTTGACATGGCATGTTTTATTGTCAACAGATCACCATTAAATGCTATTGACTTCAAAATCCCATAAGAGGTTTAGACAGGTAAAATAGTTGATTATTCTATTTTTAAAATATTTGGTTGTGCATCCTATGTTCATGTTCAGGAGCAACAACAGTGTAAATTAGATCCAAAGTCAAGGAAATGCATATTCCTTGGATATAAAAAAAGGGGTAAAAGGCTATAAATTTTGGGATCCGGTTACACAAAGGAAAGTCATTAGCAATGATATTGTGTTTGATGAGGAGTCTATGGTGAAAGGAAATAGGGCTAAAGAAAATCAGTTGGTAGATTCTCATGCTAGTGAAAATTCAGTCCAGATGGAGCTAGAGGATACAACGTGGCCAAGAAGGAAAGAGAATATGGTAGAATTTTCTCAAGGGGAGTCTTCTAGCAGGATGGTACAGTAGCAGGAACAACAACAAGGTTTTGCTACAAGGAAGGACAAAAGAACTCATAAGGCGCTAATCAGATATGGTTTTGAGGATATGGTAGCAATTACATTAGTTGTTGGTAGTGGTGATCCATTTTGTTTTCAGGATGTTATTAGTTTTAGGGATAATAAAAATTGGATGACTGCAATGATAGAGGAAATGGAATCACTTCGTAGGAACAACACTTTGGAATTGGTTGAAAGACCAAAAGGTAGAAAGGTAATTGACTCTAAATGGGTGTACAGGAAAAAAAACAATATTAGAGAAATAAGGAAAAAATTCAAGACTTGGTTAGTGGCAAAGGGGTATGGACAGGAAAAGGGAGTTGATTACAATGAAATATTCTCTCCTATTGTAACACATACATCAATCAGGGTGATGTTAGCCATGGTTGTTTTACTCAATTTAGAGTTAGAGCAACTAGATGTGAAAACGAAATTTCTTCATGGTGAATTAGATGAGCAAATCTATATAGAGCTACCAGAGGGATTCAAAGAGCAAAGAAAGCAGCTTGTTTGTAAGCTAATTAAACAGGTCACTTTATAGGCTTAAGCAATCTCCAAGATAATGGTACAAGTGCTTTGATTCATTTATGGTGCAGATTGGCTACATGAGTCAATATGACAGTTGTGTTTACTACAAAGTTCTTGAGGATGGTTCATTTATTCTATTGATGTTGTATGTTGATAACATGTTGATTGCTATAAAGAATAAGCATGAGGTTGATTCATTAAAGTCCAAGTTGAGTAATGAATTTGACATGAAGGATCTAGGTGTTGCTAAAAAGATCTTTTGTATAGAAATCCAAATGGACAAGAAGGTCGAAAAGCTTTGGGTATCTCAAAAGCCATATGTGGAAAAATTGCTAGAGAAGTTTAGTATGCAAAACTCTAAACTAGTAAGTACTCCTCTACCAAATCACTTTAAGTTATCCGCTACCTTGTGTCCTACTACAGGTGAAGAAGTGAAGGATATGTCCCAAGTGTTATACGTTAATGTTGTGGGAAGTCTTATGTATGCAATGGTTTGTAGTAGGCCATATCTTTCACATGCGGTCAGTTTGGTAAGTACATGGATAATCCAAGTAGAGAGCATTAGAATGATGTAAAGTAGATTCTAAAGTACTTAAAAGGTATAGTGAACTTTTGTATTTTATTTGAACAACATAAAAAGAACATGACAGGTTGTGGGCTATGTTGATGAGGATTATGCAAGTGACTTAGACAAGAAAAGGTCTACAATAGAGTATCTATTTACTCTTGCTGGTGGGCCTATTAGTTGGAAATAAATGTTACAACCAACAACTATATTATCCACAACTACGATAGAATATATGGTAGCCATTAAGGGTGCTAAGGAGGCTTTGTGGGTGACAAATTTAATCACAGAACTTGGGTTGAAACAAGAAAGGTTGGTGTTGTATTATAATAGTATGAGTGTCATTCACTTGGTAAAAAATCAGGTTTATCATTCTAAAACCAAGCACATTGATGTGAGGTATCATTAGATACGTGATTTAATTGAAGACGAAAAAATAAATTTAATGAAGGTTCACATCAAGGACAATATAGCTGACATAATAACAAAATCGGTTACTACGGAGAAGTTCAAATATTGCTCGGACTTAACCAATCTAGTTCGTTGTTGAAGATTGGTGGAGCCACCCTTACCGAATGGGTTGGGGCACCTCAAGCAAAGGAGGTGCGGAGCTATATCACATATTGATTTGGTACTAAGGAGTTGTGTCGCACTATGATACAAGACAAAGACAACTACAAGTGATCTTCTAAGGGGTTTAAAAAAAAAAAGCCAAGGTGGAGATTTGTCAATTTTGGTTTTATTTCAAAGCAAAGACTAAAAAGATTCTTTTTCACATGAAGTCGTTAGTGACGACTTGAGAGATAAAAATCCTAATTTAATATTAGGGAAATATCAAGGAAGAGGCAGTCGTATAGTAAAAAGGGGTTTCTTCTTCTCAGGGTTTGGAGAGGGTGGGAGAGAGAAATGATGTACAAAGGCTTTGGTGTGGGTGGAATTACACATTTCTTGTACAGATATCACATTACATAGCGAAGAAGATCATTTCTCTACGTAGGCATATTATCGAATCACGTAAATCTTTGTGTCTTCTATTTTATTTTTCTTGTTTATTCATACTAAAATATTATTGCAAAACACAACAATTACAATGAAACCCACAGTTGCAGATAACTATAATGTAAATACTGTACAGAATTATAGAACATTTGGCATGTAAAACTATAGGTTATGATGTATTAGTACAATATTGTGTGTGTAGCTGTGTAACAGATAATCCTATTTAGTTTCTCGGAACTCTAAGTCACCAAACCTTTCTCTTCTCATGTAATGATCCTCAATATATACCCACGTAAAAAATCTAGATCTTAAATTGTTTGCATCATTTGATCAAGTTCTAAGTGGATGGATAGAATGATATAGAATCAGAACTGAAAGGATGGAAATAAAGACAAAAAAAAAAAAAAAAACAGAAAGATAAATAGACAAATCTGCTCGTAGACATTTCCAGCCAATTCAGATAACACACGAAAGAGATCTCTTGTTTCTGATTTCAACAATCTGTTACCACGTAAGGATGGTTTGGTCGTCAGATGTGCACCACGATACCAAGGAAGGACCCACGTTGCTCGCTTTTCAACCCAAAAACCTCCACATACACACAAACACACAGACAAAAAGAGAGACACAAACAGAGAAAGAGAGAGATTTAAAGAGAAAGAGCGAGATTTATATATTAAAAAAAAAAAAGAGAATGATTGTCTGTTTTGAAGCAGACCTCTATTATCGTGCATTGATTGACACGCCATTAAATACATGGAGAAGAGATTGAATTCCAGAGAAAAACAGGTAAGATACGGAGCCACAGATGGTCACACGTAGGACGCCATTTAAGTGAAAAGATTATGGAGGGAATAGAATAGTTGCTTTGCATTCATTTTGTCTCATTTTGACTCTCAATAGATTTGGTTTTAAATTTTGTCTTGAAGTTGATGCAGTGGAGATACGATGACAAGGAATTTCTCGAAATTGCTGCAGTAGTCATAAATAAGGACGCTAGGCGGGAATTTGCGATTCGACGGGCTATTTGTTTGTAATTTAAAATTCAAATGTATCGCCACGTCGGTTCGGGTAGTGCGTTCTGGTTCGTGGGAATGATGACCGAACATTTGTCGGTTTTGTTGGTGGTCTACATTTATATAAGGCAAAGGATCTATGTAGTTGAACAATCCTGGCGGCAAGTAGCGGTGGTGTTCACTGCATGCCACGTCGTCCAAAATTTTAAATTTTGCAAAAAAAAGTTTTAAATTTACGACTACTTGGATTTAAGGCCCCGTCTGGTTGCCAAACTTGCTATGAAAGGAAAGGTAAATAAAAGAAAGTTAGAATGAGAAAAGAAAAGAACAGGAAAAAAAAATTGAAACTTTCCCACCCTTTTCTATATATACCTAGTTGTCAAGAAAAGAGTAAAGAAATTTTCTATCAATAATTTTTTATGCATTTGGTTGCATAGAAAATTTTCATTGGAAATTGTTGTATTCACTTAAACCCACTACAAACCTTGCTTTTGATAAACAAAGCAATTCCTTAATTACATTGCACAAAATTGGCTTCCCTTAAAATTGACCATGTTGATTATATATTAAAACCAACGCCACATACTACCAAGAACCTATTCCACGAACCAAAGGCTAAACTTGAAACAAAATTCAAGCTCTCTAGGGACTTATATCGAATCGGGTCAATTTTGGGTTGTGGCAACAAATGACTTCTAAGTCCTCAATGTTTACAACCTATGTCTCCAACCTAGTGCCAAACCTTCTATACCCATTATGTGTTATTTTGATGCAATGCGACATGTGGCAACATGTAATTTTAAGATGGATATTTTTAAGTGAAAAATCAAGACAAAAAAATAGTTATTAATAGGATTTAATATGATTTCTACTTTATTAATAAAGGTTTTCTTTTGTTAAGTTTTTGGATTTATTAAAAACATTTGTAATTTATTTGTTAAGTGCTGGTATTTATTATTGAGAGTTTTTAAAATATTAGGATTTTATTTGAGTTCAAAAGGAGAAATTTGTATAAATTCAGAATTTGGAAGGTTTTGCACAGTGTTGCTTCTGGATGGCATAACTTTTTTCACATATGTTCAATTAATACGATACTTTTTTTGTTGGAAATAAGACTTCAAAGGATACAATCTCTATTTCATGAAGGATTTTCAAATTTGACCGTTTTCAAGACTCAAATTTTGCTCATATATGATACACGTGATTGGAATCTTTCCGTACAAATTTTTAGACGAATTTCTTTAGATTTGTTTAGGGCTTTTCTATGTTTTGGTTCTTTAGTCTAAAATAAATAGCAATGTAATTGATCATTATTATTAATTGAGTTATTGAATAAAGTTAATTTGTTGAGATTTATTCTTTGTCAATTCTTGGTATTTTCTTTTAGGGAAAATCAACAAGTGTCTGTTCTTGGTTTTTTCAATTTCGAAAATCAATAGGTTTATGGAAGGTTGTTCTTAATCTGTTGGTGAGATTCATCCCCTACACTCACACTGTATCAATTGGTATCAGAGTTAGCATTGATTTTCTTACACTATGCCACGGAGATGTGCAAGTGTTCTCAAAGTTTCGTTGGGATGATGACGATGTATTTGATGAATTATTAGAGATGAACTGTCAAATTTCTATCAAATATGATTATCAGTTGTCAGAAGTGAAGGATTCGATGTTTTCCAAGAATGAAGATGTGTTCGCATCAAACCCATCACAGAATGCTTCCTACAATGATTTTTTGAAAATTTGAGTGGGAAAAAAATTTTGAATGAACTTTAAACATATGATATGGTTAATGTCAAGCATTGTATTGATCGTTTTGATGAAGATGCATTGAATTCGATGATGAATTTTTTCTAACCTGGGGAGAATGATGCAGTGCGACATGTGATAGCATGTAATTTTAAGTTGGATGCTTTAAGAGAAAAATCAAGACAAAAAAGCAGTTATATATTAATAAGGTTTAATATGATTTCTCTTTTATTTGAAAACGTTTTCTTTTGTTAAGTTTTTTTGGTTTTATTAGGAACATGTTTATTTGTTAAATTGGTTTTTAGTAGGATAGAGTTTTTAGAAGATTAAGATTTTTTTTCCTTTTGTTCTAAGGGGAAAATTTGCACAAATTCAAATTTTGGAAGGCTTTGCACAGTATTACTTTCCAATGGCATAAATTTTAGCATATATGTTCAATTGATGTGATTCTTGTTGCATTGGAAAGTATACTTCAAGGGCTATAATCTCTATTTCACGAAGGATTTTCAAATTTGACCATTATCAAGGATCAAATCTCACTCTAAGATGACACACGTGATTGGAATCTTTCCATACAAATGTTTGGAGGAATGTCTTTAGATTCGTTTAGGGTTTTTCTATGTTTTGATTCTTTAGTCTATAAATAAATAGTAATGTAATGGATCATTATTATTGATTGAGTTGTTGAATAAAATTTATTTGTTAAGATTTATTATCTGTTAATTATTGGTATATTTCTTTAGGAAAAATCAACAAGTCCCTGTTCCTAGTATTTTCAGTTTCGAAAATGAACAAGTTTGGGGAAGGTTGTCCTCAATTTGTTGGTGAGATTCATCCTCTACACTCGCACGGGATCATATTTCTTATTTGTCCAATATTTTTCTCCATAAAGCTTGCTTACAAAATTTCCACTTTATTTCAATCGTATTTGTCCCATTAAGAATGTTACGTGTTCGGAAACCTCTAAAATTTCCAATCTACCTATTACACTAAAGCAAAGGAGGGAAACCCCCCTTGACGATTTTTTAATATCAATTTTTTATTTTCTTTTAAATCTTTTGTTTAAATTGAAATACTCTAGTTAAATTTCTTTATTCGCTTTTTATTCTTTATTTGTAACTAAGAATAGGAAGTTGTTAATTTAAACATGTATTCGATCAATGAAATTGCATGTGAGTTTATGAAGTATTATAATTTGATATATATTTTTTGTGATTGATTTTGGTACTTTTCATATTGATTTGGGTACTTATAATTTCTTGATGTTAGTTTGAAGTTTGAAATATGAGAGTGCTCTATGAACATGCAATATGTTTGATGAAATATCTTAGAAAGAAGTATTGGTTCATTTCCACTAATATAATCCACATAAGGGTTTGTGAAATTATTGCACTTACTCATTAAGTGGGTTGTGAAATTATCCCTTTTCTATTTGTTTGTTTGTTTACTGAGATTTATAGGATGATTTTTGAAATCTTTTCTAATCTTTGGGTGGATTTTTTGGTGCAGGACCATTAGTGAGAACCAAGATTTTTTGGAACAATTTGAAGAATTTCCACTTATCTTTGGCAAATATGATCTTGATCATCAAGAGTAGCTTTAGGGGGAAAAAATAGGAGAAGCATCACAAAACATTTCACATGTTTTGGATCTACAGTATTATAGTGTATATGCATCTTATGCTAGATTAGGAAATATTTAATAACTAAATGGTATGACTTTTATATCACAAAGCTTTCTTTTCCTATTACAATCCCCATTTATCGGATGAATCTATATAATACAAGAATATTCTTGAACTATAGCTTTTCACATTCTAGGAAATCTTTTGTTCTCATTCTAGCAAATACAAACTATGAATCTCCTTGGTGTTTATAAAATGTCATTGCTGCAAATTTTTGAAATCATTATTGAAGATGATACCAAGAATTTGTAATGCCTTTAAAGATTGATTCATTGCCGAAGGGAAGCTCATTTATCTTGTTGTGTTGTCTTGGAAAGTTAGCTCATGCTTTAACATGGACTCCTCTCCCCATATTCTACTCAATTATGTTAGTGTTCAATTTTTCCAATTACTTTATGATTTAATTACTTTTGTAATGCCTTAAGATTCTATTGTAATTAGTGCATACATTAAGTCCCTTGAATTTTCTACCATTCTTAACACACTTGGAGTTTTGTTGCATAAGCATATGTCCATACATGTTTGTGTATTCATGAGTTTTGTGTGTATATATATTTATATTGTAACCACAATGAAGCTTTATCCCAACTACTTGGGTCAGCTACATGAATCATGTTATGTCACTCTGCTCCATGTGGTGCCATATCTTTTGGTAAATTATAAGCACTCATGTCTTTTCTTGCTATATTGCAAAAAAGAAATGTCATTTCTTGTTATTTCAACCAAAGTCGTTTTTGGCCTTCCCCTTGTCCTTTTAGATGGAAATATTTGGATGAGATGACCTACTGCTATTTCGTACATCATTACTCAGTTCTTGATATCATCTGTAGTTGGATTATGTATGTTACTTTAGTGTGTCACCTTTGACCCATTGCCCAAGATCTCTAAGACATTGATCTTGGTACCTTTTTTTTATTTCCTCACATGTGAAACAAACTTTGATTGAAGAATGTTATAAGTGCAAGTGCAGTGGGTCTGCCAAAGCAATACTAGCATTGAAGCAAACAACATTAATTTTTTTTAATCCTTATTATAATTTACAAATCTATTCACCTTTAGATTATAACCTTATCATATGTGGCAAACCAAAAATGATGGAAGTTGTTTAGTTTCTTACATCAAACACCAAAGGGGATTCCTTAGAAGTTAGATTGAACTGAGCAAATCTTCCTTAATCCATGAAGTTCTGTGAGCCACTTCCTAGATTGAAACTGAAAACTTAATGACACAAGCTTTCCATTTATATCATTAGGCATCATGATTTTTTAACTCGAGATCAGGATTATGATTGGAATATTCTTTTACTTTTGGAACATTCACCAATGTTTTAGTAGTCTTTATTTTAGCTCCATTCTATCTTTATCTCCATTTAAAACAAATAAATCATATATGGACGCTTTCTTTGCTTTTCTACACATGTGTACATTATTCCACATGTGTCTCTTTCTCCTTAAAATATTTTACACTCATTAACCTTTCCCATATCTTTCCTAACTGACACATGTATGTAATCCTTCTCTCATCCCTAAACCCTCTCCCTCTCAATAACTCTCATATTTTTTACCCAAAAAAAATCTTTGTCATATCAATCCTAAAATTCTTACCTTTCTAAATAACTCCTTTCCAGTCTATTTTTATGCTTTGATTTATTTATTTTATGTATTCTTTTTACTATAATTTTGATTTCCTATAATACCTATGCTCACTCGAGTTCATTTGCTAGTATATATTAAAGCAAAGGGGCTATGGGCTGCAGTGCCTTCAACCCCCTCTACTAACACCACGTGGATTAGCCATTTTTTCTTTCTTTCAATTTCCCCCTTTTCAACCCTTCTATTTCCAAGAGAACCATCTTGACCCTCTAATTCTTCTTCCTTGCTCCCTCTCTTTCTCTCTCGAACGTCCATTCTTCCTTGTGTCGTTGGCGGTAAGTTCAATCCATCTACTATAGCCAGCTATGACCAACAGTTCATCTTATTCGATTTAGGGTTTTAAGAGAAACCATCTCGATCATCAAACTCTCCTTCCGTCTCCCTATGTAGATTGTTACCCTCTTCATCTCTTCCAATCTCTCTTTCTATGCTCCATCTCCCTTATCGGCAACAAATCCGTATACGGCAACCGACTCTAACACAATAGTTTTTTCATTGAAGTTCAATTAGTTTTAGGGTTTTGTGTTTAAAGAAGATAGGATGAGAGGGATTATTTTGATTCGATTTAGGGTGATTTAGGTCATCACTTTTTTGTGTGTAGTTTCTACATTCATAGATCTACAAAGTTTGGATCTGAGTGTCCTATTTACAAATATATTTTAGTTTTTTTCAATGATGTGCGTGAATATATGGGTTTGTAGATAGTTATTAAGTTCAAGTTTTTTTTCAATGATGAGTTTGTAGATACAAGGTCAAGTTGTTCTAGAACTTGACATGTAGTCTAAATATAACACCCCGCACATGTTCACACATATTTTGTACATGAGTTGCACTTATAATGTACATGAATTTATCAATGAATTGGCAACAGGGCAATGGATTGGCAATTCATCAATGAATTGGCAATAAAGCGATGGATCGAGCCTACAGGGCTCGATGGATCGGCAACAGGGCGATAGATTGGGCCTAGGGGACTCCATGGATCAATAACAAGGCAATGGATTAGGACTATGCAGCTCGATCAATTGGGCACTTCCCCAATTGATCGTTTGGCATGATCAGTTTTTAGAAAACTAGATTTTTTTAGTGGTTTTTTAATTTAGAAATTTTCTCAAATGTATTAGGACTCCTTGTGGGTTTGTATAAGAGATTAAACTTGACCTAAATCATTCCAGAAAAACTAGAGAAATATCAAAGAGCAAGAAAAAGGAACAAGGAAAAACTACAGTTTAAAGTCAGTTTTGGGGATTTTTTAAGAAGAAATGTAAAGCTTTGATCTAGTTTCATGTTTAGACCAAGAGGTAAATAAACTTAGACACTTCTAGATCATTTTTACATTCTCTTAGGTTCATAGAATCGCTTTTCTTTAGTTTTGATAAGATAGGTAAGGGTTTCACTTTGATTAAGTTCTTAGAAACAAGGTTTCATAAAAGAAAAATCTTACAACTACTTGAACGCTTGGGATCATTTTGTTTTGATATTAGGTTCTTAGATACGTTTTGTTTACTGGTTCTACAAAAAAACTATAATACCTAGCACCATAACACACACATTACTGTACACGTGTTACACTTATAATGCTAACACATGTCATATGAGTTTTGTACACACATAGAATCACTTTAATGGACATTTATTGATCTGAATGTTAGAGCAACTTTAAAAAGGCACTAACAAAAATGTAGAAAGAATCTAGGAGTGAAAGTTATACCTTTGAATAGGCATGAAATTCTAGAGTCCTATAGAACAAACGACAAGCCAAACAGATACTAAATGAAAAAGTTAAAGATAATTTATTAAGCAATGAAAAAAAAAGGGTTAAGGACATGGCAATTTCTGAAGTTGTCATAAACGGATGACACAACTTCGCAAGTCAATACTTATCGATCCTATAAGAATCACCCTACAAATAATATATTCTTGGAAAAATCTATGACTCTACTTTGCAATGCGATAAACAGTGAATGAATTGAAATTTCCTAGAAGAAGTTATGACAATTTTCCCAAAAAGTGTGTATGTCGTTTAGTATAGTATGAATTAGTAGATTTTGAGGTAACTTTAAAAATACACTAATAAAAATGTAAAACGAATTAAAAAACATGCCTTATGGATTTGGAAAGCTCTTAAAGTCTAGTTTTTAACAACAAAAAAAAAAACAGTGAGTTAATCCAAGTTTTGTAGAAAAAATTATGACAGTTTTCTCACTAGGTGTCTATATTGGAAAAATTCTAGCACAATAATGTCATCAAAGCGGAAAAATAC
>JAOXJP010131823.1:0-13577 GCA_025762735.1 Platanus orientalis | reverse complement strand
GTAATAAAAAAAATAAAAAAAAAGGACCAAACAACAGCAAAGATTACAACTCCTCACACCATAAAGAATACCAATCCCCGTCCACCAAATTAGCCCTAATCGAGTTTCAATAAAAAAGACCATGATAAATGAATAAAAACAACCCATCCCGGCTCCTAATCTTGTCCTAAAAAATCCTCAAGTTT
This sequence comes from Platanus orientalis, assembly GCA_025762735.1. Taxonomy (NCBI): domain Eukaryota; kingdom Viridiplantae; phylum Streptophyta; class Magnoliopsida; order Proteales; family Platanaceae; genus Platanus; species Platanus orientalis. Next base: position 13,392 of record JAOXJP010131823.1, on the reverse strand, counting down.
CTTTCCTTTCATAGGCCCCAACAAATGGCCCCTGGGAGGAATGACCAAATGATATATGGTATTCCTTCCAAGTCCCCAATCCACCATCCCGAGATCAACACACAAAAGTGGCAAGGAAAAGACCATGGAGTTTTAAGGTGAGAGAGAAAAAAGCTCCAAACCATAATGGCCATATCACAAGGCATAAACAGATGATCCACCGATTCCACCTCCAAGCACAAGACAATAGGACACATCTATTTTCCAGTTCCAACCTCTATTTTGTAAATGATCCAGGGTGAGAATTCTATCCAGATACACATTCCATAGGAAGACCAACACATTTGAGGGGATACTCAGGATTCAAATGCCTTTATGAGAAAACGGGAGGGGCCTATAATTAACCGACTCCATGTAAAGAGACTTGGAGGTAAATCTACCTTTTCGAGAGATGACCCACTCCTAATCATCACATAGAGAGAGACCAACTTAATGCCATCAAACAACCTAAGCAGCCCAAACATCTCACACAACCGACTTAATGCCATCAACCAACCCAAGCAGCCCAGACATCTCACCCAACTCTCAATCATTCAAGTTTCTACGAAGGCTAGAAACTCAAATATTCCCAAATCATCAAACGAATCCACCACTCTTACCAAAGGGTCTAAAACCAGAGTAAAAGATCCTAAAAGACTCCTTAAGCGGACCCTCTTCACTAAGTCCCCCTTCCCCCCTTTAAGAACTTTGGGAAGATGATCGGATGTTGCCATAGGCAAGGCCCCCAGATGAAGAGGTTGAAACTAATCCTCCCAATTCATGGATAGTAAAGACCGGTCTAGCTTGCTAAGGCTAGGTCTGTGTTAAAAGTTAGACCAAGTGAAATGAGCCCCATTTAGCAGGGAATATCTGTGAGAATAATGTTGTACATGGAAAGAACATTTTCTTTTCTTTTATGTTCAGTATGGCCTTTTGTGCCAATATTTTGTTTGGTAGTAGGGATATGTAATAAGGCATTGGCCAAAGGGGTAGGGCCCAATGAGTGCTATTTGACAGCCTGTATGTAGCTCAAAATTAGGTTCATTCTTTTTATTTTTAGTTTGAAGGGATTAGAAGTTTCCTTTTTAGGAAACTCTCAAATTCTCTCTTATGTAATCTCTTTTAAAATGGGGTTTACCCCTTTTATGATCTTGATGAATGGAAGATTGATACAATTTATTTGTGAAATTGGAGTTCTTAGTATTGGTCGTAGACCAAGTCCCTTCCTCCGCTTCTTTTTCTCTCATCCCTCACGACACTTGCACTTTCTACCTAGTTGTGTTCGTAAACACCATAATACCCCAATCCTTTTCTCTCATTTCTTCTTCCTCCACATTTTTTGATGCAACATGCATGTAGGTAAGTGAGTGTGTACCATAGGAGATCAAGCATAAGATAACATAAATAATGTAGAGATGAGGACATTAGGTTTAAGGGTACTTTGCAGACCTACTAGAAGCGTTGTAGGAAAGTAGAGCCAGTGTTTTGGTACGAGTAGGGGCTCATATGTTGTTCTAGGACCTGCGAGACTTTTCCTTTTGTTTAGGATTTATTTTCCTTAGTTAGTAGTTGTTATTGTATTTACTACACTTTATTTTATGTCTCTTGTAGGGGGGTACTGATTTTGAGGGTATTTTGGTCCCTAATTGTCTGAATAAAGATTTTTATGTCTTTTATTTGTTTTAGGGGTAATTTTGAAAGTTTATTATTTGATTAGGGGTATTATAGTCCAAAGGACCCATATTTTGTAATAACCTAGGCATGGGAGTCTCTATAAAGAGACCCACACGCCTAGCCCTCTTTATGATGCAATACGAATTTGAATTTTAAAGCTCTCTTTTTCTCTTTGGTTCGGCTAGAGCCTGAAAACCTTGGAAAGGGACTTGGATCTTTTCAGGTTTGATAGTGGTGGTGGAGACCAGCTCTTTCTTTTTTAGTTAAAAGGTTTATCCTTCATCTTCTCTTCTTATTTTATTGCTTTTTTCAAGTTTATTACTTGCTGGAAAATTTTCCAGCCTTAGGAGTTTGATCTACTTGCTCCAAAGTACTGAGGGTTGATTCAATCAAAACACACCAGGGTGTTCAAGAGGATTAGGCGACACCTAGTGAGTTGGAGACCCATAGAAAAAGTCAACCCTAAGAGAATCCCAAAGGGATCTCTTAGGTAGGGGCGGCACACCCTAAAATTTTGGGCAGATTTCGTACTTCATCAAATCAATTTGATTCGGCTACTTGGAGTGTGGATTTTGAAAGGAAGTTTGCAAAGATTCACTAAGGGATCAACCACCACCAAAATCAGGAGTTATTTCGCTATTTTAGTCTTCTTTTAAATCCCTAATTGAATGGTATTCTAGTGATGGTGTTGACATACTTTGGTAGCTGTTTGGTTAATTTTCTGGGTACTTTTAGTATCTACAACCCCTAATTTGTGGTACTAAATAAACTGTAACATAGCATTTCAAAACTCCTTTATTTAGTTTATGAAATCCTATTAATTGACGTAGTTGAATTTTCTGCACTCCAAGTGTTTGATAAAATTCCCGAATTACATGCTTGTTGGAGTTTTTGTATGCATAGTTTTAAGGACTTTTTCAATCCTTTGGAAATGTTGCATTAACCATCTAAAGTATCTAGGTTCAACCCCTTTATCATATTTTCACCATTTTACATTATTTCTATTGTTTTAACACTTTAATGAGTACTTTTTATACACCCAGAATTTTTGGACAGCAAGCATGCTTCTAATTATCTCTAATTCAGTTGGTTATCTTTAGCATATTGGTTAAGTTTCTTTTATGTCTTTAGTTTGTTTACCCTAATCCTCATATTGTACATTTACCTTAATTGGAAAGCTACCTAATCTTGTTTGTTTTGGTGTATAGTAGGAATCTTGGTTATGGTGCTACATTCACTTATATGATTCTATGTTAATCTCCTATGCACACACATCACCTACCTACATCAATGTTGCATCATGTAGCAGAAGAAACAAGATTCCTACTAACACCAAAACATGCAAATCTAGGTGGGTTTCAAGTTAGTTTAGGTATGCAATATTGAGAGTTAAAGTAACAAAGTAAAGAAATAATTAAATCCTGATTTATATGCTTAAAAACTCCAACTAAATTAAGGAACAAGTACAATAAAGCTTGTTGGCCGAAAATTCTGGGGGTTCAAAACATATGCATTGGAATGTTAAAAATAGAAAAATTAATGTAAAAAGATAATGAACATGTTATGAGACTACCCCAAGATGAATTATAGGCCTAATGGAGCTTTTTCAAAGAGGGAAAAATCCTATGGATTGATAAAACAGAAAATCCAGCAAGCTACTTATTGATGAATTTAAACAAACATGTGGAATGCATTAATTTCAAGTGGCTCAAATAGTAAGAGTTAATGGGCTGAACCTTAAGGCTTTACAAGGGATAGTAAAAGACTAGGTTAGAGAATGATTAACCCCACAAAACATGGATTGTAGGTTAAAAAAAAACCCAGAAAAATAACCAAAACAGTCCATACACATGCCAACACATCCACCTAAATACTACTCAAATGGGAGATGATAAGAGGGCTGAAAATTAAAGAGAACACCTGATTTTGAAGTAGTTGGATCCCTTGATGTAGTCTAGCAGAAAACCTCCTCAAAATCCAAGTCAAATCAATCGGATCAAACCTCTTTTGAAGATAACACAATTCTGTCCAGAATTATGTGTTGCTGCCTCCACCTAGGAATTCCTTTGGGAGTTCCTAGGGTTTTGAAGAAAATCAATTCCCTCCTGCACTATAGGTGTCGCCCAACACTTATGAAGGCCTGGGAATACTTGAACTATTTCAATACCTTCAATCTTAAATCTGGGAGATCAAAAACTTCAAGCTGGAAAATTTTCCAGATTTTGAAAATTTTGAGAAAACACAGAATATATAAGAGAAGAAGAGAGAGAAATCCTTTTAACCCAAAGGGAAGGGGTGGGCCTCCACCTCTATTGTTAACTTGGAGCAAGTCCGAGCTTCGTTCCAGGGTTTCTTAGGTCTAGCAGAACCAAAGAGAAGAACACCAATTTTCAAATTCTTCTTATTCATTGATTTAGAGGAGGCGTGTGGGTCTCTTTATAGAGACTCCCACGCCTGGGGATTACAAAAATGTGGTCCATTGGACCTAAATATCCCTCATCAAATAAATCCTCTCCAAAAATATCCTTCAAACATGAAAATAGACCAAAATATCCTCTATCAGACAATTTGTTCCCAAAGTACCGTCAAAACTGCCCCCCTTACAAAGAGACATAAATAAATGTGCAACAAATAAAATAAACAACTAATAAGCAAAAAAATATAAATCTTAAACATGAAATCTAAAGTCCCCAAGCTTGGAAAATCGTGTGGGCCCCTATTCGAACCGAAGTATGGGCTCGGATCTCCTCCTTCGCCTCTGGTTTGTTTTAAAAGTACCCCTGGACTTGATGTCCTCATCACTCTTACGTCTTAGTCCTCTTCATCCTTCTTTTCTTCTTTCCCTTCCTTTCTTCCATTTTATTTTACAACTTTCATTCATCTTCAGCCTTCCCTATTAATTGGCTGCTGCTACTGAGATCAGAAGTGCAGCAAACCTGTAGAATTCGAAACACAAGAACAGAGCATAATGTAAAGAAGAACTGTAGCCTTTAGGTGGATGTTTTATGTTCAGACTCCATTATTATCCTTATTCAAGTTACCTACTTCTGTGATATTTTTTTTTTCTGGTGTTCAATGTTCATTTCTGATCAGATTTCTGGGTTTTATAAACTTCCCAAAATCGCACCCCATAGTTTCATCCTTTTTTATTCTTTTCATTCAGGATTTTAATCCCTCATGCATCCCTAATAAATGTAATTTAACAGCAGATAAGGCCCTAAACAGAGCGGAATGTCAGAACAGGATTCGTGTAGCCGACCCCAAATAGTTGGGATAAGGCTGTTGTTGTTGTTGTATGCATCCCTAATAAAACCCCCAACATTCCTCTGAATTCTCCTTCTATCCCATCTAATTGACATACATTCTCTACTGTACTGTGAAAACTTCATTAATGGCTTCAAAGTTTGGGGACTTTCAAGTAAAAATAGCTAGAGGTATCCAAAATTCATGAAATTTTAACTACATATCTCAGGAGGTCTGCCCAACTGATCTGAAAAATATCAGAAGTATCTGACATCATCCAGGGTATTTTTGTAATTTTTCTTAAATCTGCCAAATTTACAGTTTTGCCCTTGGTAAAAAAATTGTATATTTGAATTTATAAATTCATATTTTATTATTTTAAACTGCTCTCCATCAATTTCCGCAACAAAAGCAAAGCAAAATAATGCAACATGAAGTGGCAATGACAAGCACAATGGCTGGCAACAATGCCAACCTCAAGCCACAATAGCCACCAAAAAGCAACGCCGAAAGCCACAAAAACACACTGACAAGCAACAATGGGATCATGAAAGGAAACAAATTGTATTGGTGGTAGGCAACTAATTACAGTATGGCTACCCAAAGGAGATCACTAAGCACAATGTGTAACAATGACAAGCCCACTCGGTGTAGAGGCAAAGCTACACTCCTAGAGACCTGCCATTACCCTACAAGGTGGATGTTAAGTGATTCGTGGGTTGCCAGATGGAAACATCCACCCACCAGAAAATCATATTGGATATTTACAATACTACCACTTGACCCTACTCATGTACAAAAATGCCATTAGGCTTAAAAGCAAGGCCATCCTATGCACAAAACTATGCAGTGGCACACCCATGTCACAGGCCATGGGCCATGCCAACAGTGCTGGACAAGCATGGCTCTGACAATAAGGCCACCATATTTACGGAGCAGAATATTGGGCAATAACGAACCAACACATACATAGATTGTAGCTGAGATGAAGATGGATAAGTGGGAAGACTTAAACAGAGAAAACCAGAAATGAATGCATTTGCAGGAACTTAGGGAAGCATAAATAGGTGACAAGGTATGGAAAAGTTGACTGAGATGGTTCCAGTCATGTGCAATGCCAATGATTGCACTGATGAGAATGCATGATATGGTGCAAGTTGAAAGCGCTAGAAAGACAAGGAGAAGGCCAAAACGGACTTGGGTTGAAGTAGTGAGAAAATACATGAAGGCTTATGATCAAATGGAAGATACAAAGTTAGATAGAATGGAATGGCAGAGCAGGATTCATGGAACCGACCCCAAGTAGTTGGAATAAGGCTGGTGTTGAGTTATAGAGATTGGGAGGGAGAGAGGAGTCAGTTTTAGATTTTGGTATTGACATGTTTTTTTACTTGGATCAAGTTGGGTTTTTTTTTTTGGTGATTAATAACGAAAATTTCATTAGAAAGAAAAGGACCAAATTACAACACAAACAACAAAGGGGCACTCAACACAAACTAAAACACACCCGAACCCCAAAACCCAAGCTACCGAGTGTCACATAGCAAGACTCTCTAGGAGAGTCTTCCCTCTATACATCTCCTGTAGCCCCACTCCCCATTTAGCAAGATTGTCCGCTAGAGAGTTTTGGCACCGAGGAGTTTTGATGATTTCAACATGCGTCTCAATAGCTAAGTCCCGAATTTCCTTTACCAAATGGCTCAGATTCAAATCCCAAGAAAAAAAAACTTGAAGAGAAAATGTGTATAATTGAATGATTTGATTTGGTCCTCATCAATTGTTCGACACAGGATTCATGTACATATACGCTGGAGAAAAGAAACTTTACATGATGGTACAGGCTTGGTGAATATCCTCATTTTGTTAATTCTTTGGGCTGAATTTCCCCCTTTTCTGCACTAAATATTAATAATACTATAGTATATCCATTTTTTTTGGGTGAATATATAGTATATCCATTTTGCTTCTTATGCTAATGAAAGTTCTTTGTTTTGATCTACAGTCCCTAATCTGCAGGACTGAAAGTATTGTCTGATTTTGCATATCCCCCCCCCCCCCCCACAAACATTGAACAATTTTGCTGTTTTGGGGATATATATCTTTCATATAATTAGTAAAACCTTTTGGCACTAATGGATGGATTTTACAGGTGTCTGCCGATCAAAGAGGCAGATTGATGATGTCAACTGAGAGATTAAACCAGTCCAGTGATCGAATTAAAGAGAGTAGAAGAACCATGTTGGAGACGGAAGATCTTGGTGTCTCGATCCTTCAAGATCTGCATCAACAACGCCAGTCTCTTCTGCATGCTCACACTACAGTATTCCCTTCACTCATGTTTCAGTTATTTAGTATATGGTCCATAATTCTACCCTACTGTGGGTTCTTTCAGCTTTTGCATTTTCTTATTTGTTTCACTCATTGACACATTTATTACCATGAATGTTTTGGCTTGCTTGTATCCTTCTCATCTTTTAACATGAGACGCAACAATTTGGTTGATGATCATGGTCTCTTTTATCCCATTAAGAAAGGTGGCCATCTTCAATTTAATTAGGGGTTGTCTCTTGGATGTCAACCAAATGCTCTTAAATACGAGATGTTGGTCTTATATTTTACATTTTATAGTTTGCATGACTGAGTTAGAATCCAAGACATTTTGGCGAGCCTAGGCTTGGCAGGACAAATATATGTGGGAACAAATCTTCTGTGACCAAGTTGATTGTCACCAGTGTGTGATGCACACCAGACTGACACATGATGTGTTTTTGAATTTGGTGCCTCTTTTTGGGAACCTACTGTTTGAATTAGGCATTTTTTTTCACATTTAACCTATACCTATGGTGTGGTCACACATGTCTCACCAATTTTGGTCACTACATTTTCTCTGTAACTGAATAACATAGATAACAGCTGATTTTATTGATATAGCCAAGTTATATGCTAGTATGACATGTATATATCTGAAAGGATTAAACAAATGAAAAATGTTCTATTTATGAGTTTTATTGCAAACAAAATCAGAATGGAAAGGTTTCCATACTTTACTGCAAAATAATCTTTCCAGTTGGGTCCATGTGAGACTAAAAAGGTGAATATCGATCAATTTGATGACATTATACTTTGAAGCGTTGACATATGGTGAAATGGTTAAATCATGTGCCTTACTCGTGAAGAGATGTTACTCAATAGTTGGGGAATGCGGCTTCTTTGAGGTGGAGTCCATGTAACACTACCTTTTTATTGGCAATTTGACAATTTTTTAGCTCTAAATCACTAAATGAGCTGGGTCAAGATTGGCATGACTAGTGGGCTTTCCATACCATGTCTTGACTGATGAAAGCACCATCATATGATGATCCCCTCGGATGCCATTAATTTGAGGGGCCAAAGACCCACATTAGCACCACTAGTGTCAATGGGAAGGGTGATAATCTTACGTTTGTTTTGTATACATTTACAGATATGATGACATTCCTTCTCACTTTGCAGCTTCATGGGGTTGATGACAATATCGGCAAGAGTAAGAAAATTTTGACGGCCATGTCAAAAAGGATGGACAGGAACAAGTGGATCATTGGCTCCATAATAGCTGCCCTAGTTTTTGCAATCATCTTGATCCTGTATTTTAAGCTCTCTCATTAGCGCGCTGTACTTGTTCAGTTCCATTATGACTGATACCTGTGACCTCCATAATTGGTGTGAATGTCTAAAAGAGTGTTGTTCATCTCGTCTTGTGCGTGTGGCCATTGAGTGTTAATCAGATATTTCTGCCTTGTTTGCCAATGTTCTGCTACTTCTTACTTATGTATCTTCTTTTGCCTTTGGAATGAAAGTCGTTACCATCTTTTGTCACAATATTTTGTTTTTGTTGTGATAGTTCTTAACTTCTTATCTATATGGATAGTTAAGTCCATATTTATAAACAAAGAAAATCATTTTACTAGCCTAACCACTTTTTACGGGATCCATTTAATGGGGCCATTTGATGGGAACCTGCCGGGTTTTTTCGAAAGCATAATGATTCGGTCCTTAATTAATTCCTCTTTTGTTTTAGGAGGGAAAACTCAAAGGTTAGTAGGATGTGTTACTTAAATAACTACCAAGAAAAGGAAAATCTTTTTTATTACAGAGCAAGGATCTGCTGTGGCTATTTATAACATGAACAAAAAAACATGGTTTTTATGCCTTTTTTGTGGTTATTTTGCTCATTCCACAAAAAGTCACAGCAACATTTGTCACAACAGATCTTTTAGGTTCTAGAAATCAATACCACTAAGCTGAACACCTCCTTTGTGCGCGCAAAATCCGGGGGGACTGAGGTGGTGTACATGCACCCTGGTGCAGAGGATATGGCTCCGCCTTATCCCCAATAACTTTAGTAGTTTACAAGAATTCTATTTTGTTATTCCACTCTAATATTTGTAGTAAATTTTATTTTTCATTGGCGACAAAATCATCTTAGTTGATTTCTCATCTTTATCATCTACATCTATAAGTGGAATACTTTCTTATTCTATCCCTTCTAGGCTTCTAGTCTTGCAACTAATCCATAAATCAGTATAACCTTACAACTTCTCAAAATCACTGGACTTTGTCTTCATGCTTTAATAGCCTGTTTGGCAGTCACCTGTAATGTAGTAATTTCATTTGACTTTCCCAAGGCATATGTAGCCACGAGGTAATGGATCCTACTGATCTCATTCAAATTTATACTGATTTGTTAACTAAAATTAGAAATGAAATCATCTTAGGTTCTTTTTTGGAAGGAAATTATTTATGTTATTAAGCACAAGTTGCCGCAAATCTGAATGAGTTAATTTCACACCATCCTCTTGTGGCTACAAATGCCTTGGGAAACTCAAATAAAATGATTTCATTACAAGTGACTGCCAAATGCAGCCTAATTAAATTGGTTGTGCAATATATAATTGTGACCATAAACAAATTTGAGGATGGGATAATGATGTAAGGCATGAGACCTAGTTGTTAAAATGAATGATGTTTAAAGAAAAACACTGTCCCTGATTGGAATATGGTGAAAAGATTCATCTTAATTGTTTGTCACCGTCCAAAATGCACAGATCATGACTGTAAGCGATGATTCAGCCTTACGATGGTTTGTACGGTTTTTTTTTCCCTGTTGTTGATAAAAGAGATGGTTTTTAGGTTAAATGAAGGAAAATGCTGGTGACCAACCGAGGTGGAGCCACTGCCCCGTACTCAAGGAAGGATTCCGTCCACCTCCCTTAATGCTCAGTCTGCTGGGCGGATTCACATCTCCTGAGATGCCCCTCCTTGTGCGACACCCATGAGGCAAGACATAAGGGGGTGGGGTCCATATACTTTTTGGATGTCACATCACCCCAAAAAGCATATAGACCCTACCCCCACTGTGTCTTACCTCATGGGCATCGCACGAGGGGGGGCATTTCAGGAGATATGAGTCCCTGTTGGGCATTAGGTGGTAACACTTTTTAGAGGGACACTTATCACTTTTTAGTAAGGGTGTTAACGAGTCGAGCTTTGCCCAGCTCAGCTCAGGCTCGTCACACAAAGATCAAGCGAGTTTTAGCTTGGGCTCAGGCTCAGCTTAGCTCGTCACATCCATCAAAAGGGTAAAATTGTAAAAAAATAAATGCAACTCCAAAAGCAGGCGCCCAAAACAAATTATCAAATTCTAAAGATACTGATTTAAATATTATAAAATAATAAGTAGATCATTACTTCATTAAACACATGATGTCATATACATACTTTATTTTTTAATTTTATTCATATAAATTACATCAATTTGATTAATGCTCAATCAGATTTTTTTATTAAAAGAAATCAAATCAATTAGTGACAAGTACTATAAATTTGATTTGAAATGATTTGATATAAACATTATATTTTAAAAAATAAATTTTATATAAATAAAAAATTTTATTTCAATTAAATCAAATCTCTTTATAAATAAAAAATCACATCAATTATTAATTACAAGTACCAAGTGATTTGTTTTTTTTTTAAACTAATGATTTGATATATATATATATATCAACGAACCAAGCTCTTAGCAGTTGAGCCTAGTAAAGCTCAACTCAGGCACGTTTAACTAAACGAGTTCAATTAGGGACTCAGGCTCGACTCGTGACAGGTTGAACCGAGCTAGCTCAACTCATTGATAGCCATACTTTTTGGTGCTGATGTTTTCGCCCCTGATGCCTAGTGGGGCAAGCCTCCATTAAGGGAGGTGGACAAAATTCTTCTCGCTCGTGCTTGGCTGTGGTTGAGACATTCTCCCACTATGGAGGTTAAGGGGTCGATTACCCAGGATAAGCAAGAGTGCATGGATACCTATTTGGGTTGGGTATCAAGTGGGTAGTAGTTTATGAGTCTGCCAAATGTAATAGAGATGTAAAAAAACTAAGATGAAAATCCTCTTGTATCTTCACTGTGGGATTTTTAGGATTAATTTGTTGGAAACGGTTATGAAAAGTATCCAGTTTTTATTGTGAAAAATCTAATTGTATGGGCATCTTTAAGCCAAAATAAAAGTGGGACCCATAAGTCGTTTAAGGTGGGTCCACATGGATTTGTGTTCACCTCAATGAGAAGAATAACACTGTATAGTTGGTTACTCAAAATCGCTAATGAGTGAATGATAAATTGTCTTTAAAGATATCTAGTTGAGCACCGGTAAAACTAGTAAAATGGTGTGTCTATTTGTGTAGTTTTATAGTTTTTCCTTTTATTATTGTTTGGACCGAATAGTCACAAATGTGGCTATTAAATCAGCCCTTTTAGCACATGTCTCTTCGTACGGACATGAATGTAGCTATTAAATCGCACCTTTTAACTCATGTCTATTCCGAACAAACATGAATGTGGTTACAGAAATGCATCACTTTGTTTTAATGTCTGTTCGAACTCCAAGAGTTATGTTCATATGCTTGTTCCGAACAGACATGAATAAATTTATAAATAAATCGTCCCTCCTTATTTTTTTCATTTGATTCTGAATTCAAATTTTATAATATTCCTTTAGACATTATAGAGGATGTCTGAATTAAGCATATAAAAAACATGATAACGTATTCGTGTTCTAAGAGAAAAAGTATCATAAGTTTGATTCACCAAGTATACAGATTGTAGTGTTTCTTCTGTGTGTATAAATCATTATATCTTACGAGATAGATGTCTGTGTGATGATCGTAAACACCAATACTGAAGACAAAATTTGTCTTAAAGACATAGTATCAAATACTAATCTTGATGAATTTGGTACTGATTTATTGTCAATTTGTTCAGTCAAATAAATGGTTATTTTCATTCCATTTTAAAGTATTTTATTTATATGAAATAATTACTTGTTATTTATAGAATAATGCATATATAGAATAAAAACCCAACAATCTTAAGACATATTTCTTATTTTATTCTATGTGTGTTCAGTAAACCATAATGTGTTGTTAAAACATATAGAAAAATAGATTAAAAACATTATCTGTAAACACTAAGGTTTTTCGTGTTAAGATATATGACTATGTTGTTTAGGACATTCTCTTAATTCATTTGGTAAGTGACGTTTCCGTCACTACCTGTTTTATGATTTTTAGTCTGTGTTTGCAGTTAAAACTCTCATGTAACTTCAAAAAAAGGAAAGTTTTCACGTTTTCTTTGATCTTACTTCTTTCCGTTAGTTATCAATTTTTTTTTGTACGAAGAAGACTGATAATGATTGGAGTTCGTTTCTTCTTTCTTCATAAAAATATCTTAAACCTGATTGTTTCATTCGGTTGGAGCGACGGAAAGGACGAGAATTTTCCCGAGGGGCCTGTGGTTATACAGGCAACTTTTCATATTTTATTAGTGTGTGGTTTAGGATGGAGAATAATTTTAGGAGATGTCGATCGATTATATTGTTTTACAAATCTTAGTTATTAGTCGAGCTGTTCAAATCTTTATAACATAGTATAAAGGCCATAGATAATGAATGCCGATTTGTGTCTAATGACAATTGGTGGGGATGCAGGTTGTGTTGCTTTCATCAAAGACAACAAATTTCAAGTTAAAGACAACTATAACAATTTGGTACTTTCTATGACCGGTTGCGTTGGGAGGTGTTGTGAATGGTGCCAACTTGAAGCAACCGTTGCAATTGCATGTGTCGACAAAAGCCTAAGACCACTAAAGATCTCTGACTCTGCCTTTTAGACTGTTGGTTGTTGGACCCTTAGGCTAGTGTCCCGGGTGAGAGTGGATTGTATCTGCTCCTCTTAACAAGCTCTCCTTTCTGCCCCATGTCAGGGGCAGGCTCATTAGTGCTGACAAGTGAAATGGACCCCCCCCCAAAAAGTGAAAATCACTTGTCAGCAGAGATGTGCCTGCCCCCTGACATGGGGCAGAGAGGAGCAGATACAATCTTGTCCCGGTTAGTGACGTTGTAGCCATGAACGGCATCTTTGGCCG
>JAOXJP010131812.1:0-13577 GCA_025762735.1 Platanus orientalis | reverse complement strand
ATCTGGTATCCCCATGCATCAGACAACATGAAGGTGGGAAAAAAGTATAGTTTCCCTTCTTTTCCCATAGTTTACCTTGTAACAGACAAGGCCTTAGTTTGTAAGGTGGCTGCCTTCCCCAGGTTGTGGTTCAGTGGATGCCCCTAAGTCCCATATATTAAGGTATATTTTGGTTATTTTGGCCATTATTTCTTCCATTATGGTGGCTGACTACTATTAATGGCTAGGCCATTACCATTACTTGTGTTTCACAATTTTTTTTTTTTTTTTTTTTTTTGTGAGAGCTATTGGCAAGGCCACCCATCCTTTCTAATGGAATTGGAGATGGTGAAATGCATGGTATTTAATTGACAATATTTAATTAGTCGGAATTCCTTCCATCATTCAGTTAAAATTTTCCATGTGCAATCTCAAGCCTTTAGTCAAGCTATTTTTAACTCTTGACTGGAACCGTTAATGGATTCAACAATGAGTTCAAGCATCACAAGATGAGAAGAAGACATATCCATGAACATACTCTTGGTCATACTCCAAGAAAACTTCATGACGTCAATATATATCACTAAGTTTTGGTATACAGTCCCATTGGGTATGCCAAAAATAGGAATTGGCTAGAAATTGGTTTGTACCAAGTATGCATGTGCCATCTCACACAATTCCAAATCTTGTTCTAAGACCCCAAGTGCGATGTCAAACAATGAGACTAAATTTTAGTCATCTAGTTAGGCATTACAAAATGATTAGGAAACTTGGAAGGGAGGGTTCATCCTTTAATGGGTTCTTTCTGCCTCTCGATCAAAGACATTTCAATGACCGACATTTTGCTTAAAAATAAATAAACTCAAATTGTAACACCCCATGTTACACTTAAAGGGGAAAACAATAATTTTACTTCTGTAAGGGTAAAATTATCATTTAAAATGTTTTAGACAGAACCTAGAGTGGTTTAGGGACCCCTTAGACTAAATTAGAAGTCAAGAAGCTAAGTTAGACTATAAACCTGTCGAGTTCAAAAGCTGTCCCAAGTATGTTTTGGGATAACTTCACGGGAAAACCTGTATCAACCCTGAAATAAGTTGAGGAAAAACCATACATATATAGTTGGAAATATCTAGGAGTGTACTTTCCAACAAAACAAATGGTGTGTGGATAAGAGTTTCCTAGAGGAAGTTATAATCATTTTTCCACAAGATGTTGTGTTGACAGGTCCATAAATTTGGGGTAACTTTAATGGTAAACCTGTACCAATCCTAAACAAATTGCCTAGCAAATTATATATCATTGAAAATTTCTTGAAGTTTACTATCCAACATGATAAATTTCAATCAAATCGGAGTTTTTTAGAGAAAGTTACAAGAATTTTAGTCTAATCTGGAAAACTTCGGTAGATGGACTCAACCTTGTCCAGATGGATCCAAACTTAACGGATCAATCTGACAGTGTAGAGTTCCAAAAAAATTGACCAGAATCATTTTGAATTGATCTGTTATCCCTACAGATTGATCCGACTACTTGTGGATTGATCTGATCCCTTACGAATCGATTTGAAATGACCTAGATGGCGTTTTTTTAGACAAAATTGATTTTTCTTTATTTTAGGGAGTGTGGGCCCCAAACTTGAACCAAAACACTAGAAATATGATAAATAAACTCTAATGATCTCATTTACATTAAAAGAAAAAGAGTTAAAGAGATTTTGGAGTTTAGGGAGAGAAGTGTGGGAGTTCTTCCCCAATTTATTAAGTTTCACTCCCAATACTGGAAATCTTGCTAGAATATGTGATTTTCTTCCTTGATCTTTTAGTTTTACCTAATTAATGTTAGTTACACTATTTTACAGAGAAGAGAGGAAGAGGAAAAAGGAAAACAGGTGGTTGAAGATCTTAGAGCTTGGACAAAGAAGACTAGGATTTATGAGTGTTCATACTTGATGTGTTGTTCGTTTGTTCTCTTACTAGTTTCTTCATTATTATTCTCTAATTTTGTTGGTATTCTGGTTTCTTCATGACTTGGTTCTTCAATCTATGAAGTTTGGCAAGTTCACCTCACTTGATTTGTATATCTACGAGATTTTTAATGAATCATACATGATGTGCTACTCCTTTGGTTTCTTGTTTTTATATTCATTCATAACCTTTAGTTTGGATGAGATTTTAGTTTTTCTTCTTTTGATTGATTTGTTTTTTTGAAGTTTGGTAAGTTTCCTTTATCCAAACATTAAATTCATGGAAGATTAGTGAGTTCTCAAGTTGATTACTTTACTCCTCTGTTTTTTTATACCTTCCTCAATTTGTGGTTGCCAATTTGGGTGAGATTTTAGTTTTTCATCACTTCTTGCTAGAGTTATATAAGTTTGATGATTCTAAATATTCCATAGAATGGTTTCTTACGTTATTCCTTGGTAAAAACCTTGGTTTACATGAAATTCTAGATTCTTTGTGTGCATTATTAGATCTACTCTAATTTAAGCATACTTTAGTTAAGATTTACTTATTATCTTGCATTGCCATCATAGATTCATTGGAATCCTAAGTTTCTCTTTATGATTGAATGTAAGAATATTGAACCCTTGCGAAATTCAAAGGGAAAAATGAACATGCTAGTTGGCCATCAATGCCACAATTATGCTTCTCACTTGGTTTCATCCATTTAGACTTAATCTGATGAGCTCCACTTAGCATTATTGCATTTACATGTCTTGTTTAGGACTTTTATCTTATTGTTGGTTTTGGAAAATTAGGAGAGGATTTTTAAGCATTTGGTTTTCAGTGTGAATACGAGCAATTTATTTCCTGTTTGGTTTTAAACATAGGCTTTACATGGTCTCACATATAAATTTTTACTACATGAACATCTCTTGCATTGTATCCTTATATACCTATATACTACTCTATATAAGCATGGATTTAAAGTACCATTTGTATTCAATGATTTAGTTTTGATCTAATCACTGGGATTCATTAATAGATGAAAATGGTCTTACGAACCATTTTAGGTACCTAATCACTTGGTCACATCAATAGGTAAGAACGGTCTTATGACCCATTTCAGGTACCCAATCACCAGGTAACATCAATAGGTAAGGATGGTCTTACGACCCATTTCAAGTACCCAATCACCGGGTCACATCAATAGGTGAAAACAATCTTATGACCCATTTCAGATATCCAGCCATCGGGTCATATTAATAGGTGAAAATGGTCTTACAACCTATTTCAAGTACCCAATCACTAGGTCACATCAATAGGCGAAAACGACATTAGATGCCCACCAATTCCGTATGAGATTTCAGTTTTGTTGGAGGCCTTACATGGGTTATATGATATTTCAATTTTGTCGAAGACCCTACATAGGTTACATGATTTTAGATTTGTTAAAGTCCCTATGTGGGTTGATCCGTGGGATTTGATACGAGGTGTTTTGACGAGATTTGGTTTAAGGACCCTACACGAGTTGAGTTTATTTGATCTGAGGTGTATTTTGTTAGAAACCCTTCATGGGTTTTATGAGTTTGAGAGCTGCATTAAGCTTCCATGAGCGTGCATCTGATTTTGATATCTATTAGCTAAGGTAACTTACTTGAGAGGTGTTAAGTCCTACTTACGTATGAGTATTTTGTAGTAAACATTTGCATTATATGTTGCATTTTCCTTATACACTACACTCTACCTGTTTCAACTATGGACTTTTGTTGATTTAGATTTAGTACTTCTGGCACTTTTAATAGAATTTGATCATTATTATAGTTAGTTCGATTTATATATGTTATGCATGTTCTGATCTGGTATTGAATCATACTCGTACATATTCTATTTACTCTATGGGACATTGTGTATGTTCTCTCACAAACTTTATAACTTACCCATGTTTTAACCACCATTTCAGATGGTGCTCCATAGTACATAATCTCTTGCAGGTTCAACCTCAGAGTTGGCTCATTGGGACGAGAGGACCATCTATCATTTGCTTTATGTTTAGTTTTATTTTTCAGCACTTTCATGTATGAGATAGGATTTTATTTAATTATTTAGTAGTTTTCAGTATGAGGAGATGGATATTTGGTTGACTGTTTGAATGGCCTTTGATTGTACTATTTAGATACTTATTTGATATGGAAGTTTGGAGATTAGTACTTTATATTCCGCTGCGTAGTTTAGAATGTGCAAGTTAATATTTCCATTGCCCTTTATGAATGGATATTACTTTATGTTTATGTTTCCGCTTCAAATGTTATTGGTAATTGATGATATTTAATTGGATAAAAAATTTTAAAAAATATATATTACAATTTAAGTAAGATAAATAAGGACTCCTCCCGCAAGGAAAGAGCAATGTCACACTTCGAGATTCGTAACACCACTCATGTGTGTTTCCTATATTATACTTTGATTTTCATATGTTGGTTTTAAGGCATGACATGGATACTAAATTAAGATTTAAAATATTTCATTAAGGAAATAAAGTGTGTATAGTGGTAGAAAATGGTAGGAGTACAAGTATCATATGAAGAGTACTATTAGGCTTCAATTATTGAGCCTAACAAATTTTCTATTGAGAAATCTAATTAACTCTAGTAGGGTAAGGGGTAGTTCGTCGAAATAAGACCTATGGAGGAATTTAATCAATTCAAGTGTGGTTAGAACAGTAATCAAAGACCTATGGAGGAATCTAAGAAACTCCAATGAGGAATCTTATAAATTCCAATAGGGTAAAAGGGATTAGAATCTAAGATCCCATGGATGAATTCAATTGACTCCGATAGGATTGATCAAACTAAGTCTCCCTGAGGAGAAATCAAGCCAACGTAAATGCTCCTTGAAGGGGTAAGATAAACAACAACAATGGCGTTGGTTTGGATAATTAACCAAGAAGTTTGAATAGTTTATTTGTGTTGAGTTGTGAGGGTGTTTTCTGTTCATTCTTATTGCTAATTATATAAGTTGGTGGCAATTATAGCCCACATGATAGCATTCCAGGTTTCATCTTTCTCTATATCATAATGGGTCATGTGTCTTGGGGTAATTGCTTCTTCGTGGTCATACCCAAGTTCTCTTTCTTCCTTGGGTCATGTGTGCATACATTTATACCAACCTTTGCATATTCCAACTCCACTTTATTGTAATCAGTCACATGTCCTTATTAGAATAATTGTTAAAATTACCTACATTTATTCTTCAGGCTCATTTCTTTCAACCACGTGTTCCTTTAATAACTCACAAAATGTGTACATCCAACTTAGTTGGGCTATAAATTTACTCCATGTGTCCATAGTAGTTGTTTTCTACTATTTATAGTGTAGTTATATCATTTCAAAGATTTTCACCATGATGTTAATATAAATCCAGCTTAGTGGCTATTAGAGTTTGAGTCAAATTTGGACATCCAAGTGGGTATCCTTTTGCACTTGAAACTCCTCCAAAACTTATCCGATGGGTTGTAGATACACTAGTGGGAGTTAGAGATATAAGTGGACTAAAACTCTTTCTACAAAGCCTCAATGAGTAGGGGTCTTTGCCAAAAAATGAGATTACAACTCTTAAGAACTTTGTGTGGAGATTTTCTCTTCTCTTGTTCTCTTCTCTTTCTTTTTGTAAGGGTTTACAATGTGGAAATCCTCCATATCCTTTGTATATATTTTCCAACATTGTTATCAGAGCTATAATCGCATGCACCTCATTATTTCGGTGTCTCTCAGAAAAAATAATAGAACCCTTGGATCTGCGGCTCACTTAGGGGGGTTGTTTTATTCAATGAATTTTTCAATCACCTTAATCAAATTGGTTCATATTAAGGAACTCCACTTAATTGATGATGCTTTCGTTATCTTTTTTATGCAAACTTTTCACTTATTAAATGAGATTTGATAAGGAAAGATTCTGCCAAAATTTTTGTAAAATTTTGAACAAATTTCTTGAACCTGTAACAAATTAAAGGAACATAATAAAAAGGATTCCAAATGTACTTTTGGTTATCGACTGGATGACCAGCGTTGCCGAAGCAACAGTGAGGTTGAAGATAAAATAGTTCCTGCAACTTTATGGTGAGCTACAGGAATGAAATCATATGCGCCACGCCCGCTGATGGGACACTCGGGGGCAGAATCAATTCACTTTTTGGAGGTTTTTGATTCCCCCTCTTGAGTGTCCCATCTAGAGGGGTGTCGCACTTGATATCAGACCGCTACAATGTGAACACATCACCTCACAAATTATTAAATAAGTAGTTAATAAGTCGTGACTGTAGGCACAGCGACATACCTGTCGCTGTGATTACTTTCACCTTAAAAAGGGGTTGAAGAAATGAGTAATCTTTGTCAAATTAACTTCTACCAAATTAATATATTTATATATAAAATGAATTTATATATAAGAAAATAGGACATGGAATCAAGGTCAATTGTAGGGATGGGGACGGTGCTGTCATCGTGCATTCCCCCTCACCCCCCGCGTTTGGTTAAAAATAAAAAATTCATTTTTCCCTTTTGTTTTGTAAAAGACGGAAAAGCAAGTGGTTAACGTCTGAGCATTGAATGCTCTAAAAATCTTTCTCATACTTTAAATCGCCACCTTGTCGTCAACCCCCCCATTCTTATAAGCGGCAGCTAAGTTAGTCACCACTCATCCCACATGCTCCGTTTTATTAAAATAGATAATAAAAAGAAAGGGATTGAGAAAAATGGGCTGGGATTAGGTACGGAAATTTGCTTTCCCTGATGTATTAGGATGATATCACGGGGCAGTACCTAAAATGGCTTTCACTTTTTGGGCGGTGTTAATCACTTTTCAGCACTGTATCCACCCCTAATGCCATCCTAATATATCAGGAAAAGCAGATTTCGGTATATAATCTTTTTCAGAGAAAAATAGGTAAAATATATATTTTAATCCTTTAGTGATAAGATGAAAGGGCTAATGTTATTAGCACTCATCACCCACCATTATTACTTTGACTTAAATGCCACGACGACCTTAGTCGTGACCTTGATTTTTTTGACGTGTGACTAATAAATTGATACGTAGTCGCAATAGAGCCATAGTCATGACTGAACCCATGTCTATTAGTCATGACGGTCTTGTAGTTGTGCATCCAGACACTTAGTTGCAATAGACCCTAGTTGAATCTTGAATTTCATAATTCGCAATTCGAAACTAATAAACAAAAGGGGTTTATGTAAGTATAGATTGAGTTAGACCTAATAAAAGAACTAATTAATCATCTTTTCGATTATTTAAAATGTAAGTTGAGATTAGTTCTCCACAAAATAAAAAATTTCAC
The DNA here is from genome assembly GCA_025762735.1 of Platanus orientalis. Classification (NCBI taxonomy): domain Eukaryota; kingdom Viridiplantae; phylum Streptophyta; class Magnoliopsida; order Proteales; family Platanaceae; genus Platanus; species Platanus orientalis. The sequence continues at coordinate 6,302 of JAOXJP010131812.1, read as the reverse complement.
TAGATTAAGATTAATTATAAGGTTTATGTGTGTAAGAGTTGATTACTAGAATTACCTAGTCTTTCAATTTGAGCATATAAACTTTGGTATTAAGTCCTAACTCATAGGGTGGGATAATTACCCAATATGTGTGTGTGCAACATGTTATAAATCCTGAATTAATCATGCAATGTCTATACTTGTAGGTTAAAATGGCCTCTAAGAACATGGTAACTAACCTAACCAAAGGGAAAAAAGTGGATGGAGGATAACTATGATATGTGACATAGAAAAATCTGGTATCTTCTTGAAAAGGAAAGTATACTCAAAACATTGACAACCAACATGGTGATTCCTAAGGAAGGGACCATAGTGCAAAATAGATGAGATATGTAACAATATCAAAATTGACTCAAAATAGATCATTGTGTGTGCTTTACTATGATTAGTGTAGTACATAATGATCTCATTGGGCAGTTTGAAGAATGCAAAACCGCTAAAAACATGTGGGAATACTTGAAAATGTCTTTCTCTAATACCTTTGCCACAAGGTTGAGGGCCATAGCTATTTAGTTCAAGACATAAAAAATGAATCCTAAGTCATCAATGGTTGAGCATCTTAGGAAAATGCCTTAAATAATTAGAAACTTAAAGAGTGCTAGCAACAACCTATTAGATGAGCAGAAAATTCTTGTTGTTTTAAAGTCATTGCCTAATTCATGGGAGAAAATGAAGCCTTGGATGATGCACAATGAAAGCATCACCACTTTTACTCAGTTGGCATGTCATCTAGAGCTTGAGGCTGAGTGTCAATCTGTTAAGGGTGAAGGTAAAACTCTAGTTTCCCATGGAGGTAAGAAAAAGGTCCTTTAAGCCTAAACATATGGCTAAAGGAAAAGCTTCAAATAAGGTAGGACACGATAGGTTGTGTCTATAAAAGGGAAAATGTATGAAACAAAACAAAAGCACAGAAGATGCAGTGGAGCTAAAACAACACCAAAGTGAAGTGCTATAATTGTCAGAAGCTAAGCCACTTCACTCGTTAGTGCACTGAGCCAAAGAAGGTATAAATTATAACTCTCCCTAATCTTCAAACCTTTGTGTGTTCTGAGGCTTTAGTTACTCATTCACTAATACTATCTTAGGTTATGGATTTAAGAGCAACAAAAGACGTTATTAGGGATCGAGTAGGGTTCATAGAGTTTCACCAAATTCTAAGGGGAAACTAAAAGATGTACATAGGGAACAACAATGGTGAGGAAGTACTTAGAATTGGTACCTACTAGTTATGGTTATGGACTAGATACATGTTGCTCTTATATGACATACACTATGTTTTAGGAATTCGGAGGAATTTATTTTCAATTTCTGCTTTAGTTGATTTAGGATTAGTTTCCAATTTTTCAGTTGATAGTGTTAGTATTTCTTTGGATTTGGTATCATATAACCATGGACATGTAATGGATGGTTTATTTCTATTAGATATAGATAATAATTTGATTGCTTCATATTCTTATTCTAATTCTACTTTAATGACTTCTTGTGATGATAATGTTACTTATGATTCGGTTAAGTGGTATGCTAGACTAAGACATATTGGATACGATAGGATGAACAAGTTAGCTAGAGAAGGCCTTACTCACTAAAGTAGATCTTCCTACTTGTGAGCATTGTCTAGCTAGGAAACGAAGTAGAAAGCCTTTTGGAAAGCCATTGCGTGCAATTGTTCCCTTAGAGTTAATTCATTTCAACATATGTGGGCTTTTCAATTTCAGAGCATGAAATGGAGCCTATTATTTAATCACATTTATTATATGGTTATGTCTATTTAATTTCATATAAGTTTGAAGCATTGAATTGCTTTAGAAAGTATATGCTAGACGTTGAAAATCAGGTGGACAAAGGATTAAAATCCTAAAAACTGACTGTGAGCATGAGTACTTATTTAAGCAATTTAAAGAGCTCTATGAAGAAAAAGGCATCCATAGACAATTGATGATTCCTTTAACTCCATGAAAAAATGGCATAATAGAAAGAAAGAATCATATACTTCTTGATATGGTTAAGTCAATGATGGTGCATGCTAACCTTCTAGTCATTTTTTTGGGGGATGCATTATTGATTGTGGCCTACATCCTCAATAGAGTGCCCTCCAAGTCTGTTCCTACCACTCTTTATGAGTTATGGACTGGAAGAAAACTCAATCTTAGTCACTTGTGACCCTAAGGGTTGATGGGTTTTATCCATATACCAACACAGAAAATTAGTAAACTTGACATGAGAGTAAAAATGGGTACCCTTATAAGGTATTCTGAGCATTCTAAAGGTTGTGTCTTCATCCATTAATAAGAGAATAATGGGTTCATAAAAATAGAATCTCGAGATGTTGATTTCATCAAGGATATCCCAAGTAGGAAAAGAGCTTGAATGACTTTAGACTTTCATGAGATGGAAGAGTCTAAAGGTGGTTCTTAAGAGGCATCTCCCTCTATGCTTGGTGAGGGTGAGAGGACTCAGACCTTTAATAAACCAAGGATGACCAAAGATAGTGGGAGTACTCCATTTAGTAAGAGCATACCTAGTGGGAGTGTTTCACCTAGTGAGAGAACATTGCTTGATGAAACGACAAATCTTGAGCCACGCAGAAGCAAATGTGGGGTAGTACTTCGTCATCGTTTTGAGATTAAGAGGGAATCCTTTATATGTGCTTCCATTGATTATGATGGACCAAGTTCTTATAATGATGCACTTTCATCACCTACTTCAAGGGAATGGACAATGTTATACAAGACGAGATTAGTTCCATGGAAAAGAACCAAGTTTGGAAACTTGTTGATCTTACACCAAACTAGAAGACTATGGGAACAAGTGAGTTCTAAAAGTCAAGCATAAGACAGATAGAACTATTAAGAAATATAAGGCTTGATTGGTGATGAAGGGTTATACCCAAGTGGAGGGTATAGACTGTGAGGAGACTTTCTTTCCAGTTGTGAGATTCACCTCAATTCGCTTTATTTTAGCCATTGTCGGGCATTTAGATTTGGAATCTATCAGATGGATGTAAAGACTATTTCCCAATGAAGAACTAGATGAAAAGCTATATGGATCAACCTAAAGGCTTTGTTGTAGAAGGACAAGACCAAAATATGTGTACAAGCTTAAGAAGTTCATTTATGCATTGAAGCAATCACCTACGCAATGGTACTTTTGGTTCAGTCAAGCGATAGTTGAGTAGCTTCATGATGATTAAGGAAGACCATTGTGTGTATGTTAAATGATACAATAAAATTTTTATGATTCTTTCCTTGTATGTTACTGATATTTTATTAGTTGAAAATGATATAGGATTGATTGCCACCACTCATAAGTGGTTGTCCCTCAACTTCTAGATAAAGGACTTAGGCAAGGCAAACTTCATGCTTGGGGTTAAGATAACCCATGATTGCTATAAGATATTCCTTGGTTTTTCTTAGGAGACTTACAGCAAGAGAACGCTAAGCGATTCTGCATGCAAAATTGCAAACCCATTGACACTCTCATCCAGAAGAGTCATACTTTGAACTTGAACATGTATCCTAGTACAAATATAGAGTTAGAACTTATCAAAAACATTCCTTATGCAAGTGCTATTGGTAGTCTACTGTATGTTATGATGTGTACTCGATTGGATATTAGCTTTGTAGTAGGATTGGTCAATCATTACCAAAGCAACCTTGGGTTAGCACACTAGAGGGTAGTAAAGTGGATTCTTCGATACTTGCATGAGACTATAGACTATATGCTATGCTTCTAGGGAGCAAACTTAGTGTGACAAGGCTATAATGATGTAGATTGGGGTGACAAGTTAGATAAACGCATATCTATGTTTGGCTATATTTTTCTCTTAGCAAGAGGAACTGTTTCTTGGAGTAGTAAGAAATAGTCATGCATCGCCTTATCCATGATGGAATTGGAATACGTTGCCTATAGTGCTATTGTGTAGAATGTTATTTGGATCAGTAGGTTCCTTCGATGATTTGGCATCACAAAGAAGGCCAAGGACCTCATTACAATTCATAGTGATAGCATGTCATCATTGGCATATACAAAGGATCCAAAGTAGCATGGGCGGACCAAACACATTGACATACGTTATCACTTTGTATGAGACATGGTTTCATAATAGGAAGTAATCCTCGGCATATTTCTATGAGTCAAATGGTTGTTGAAGCACTCACTAAGCCTATTCCTAAGGATATGTATGTTTAATGCTCACTTGAGAAGTATAGGACTACTTAGAATTTAATGTTTTTATAGCATAGAACTATTCATATTTAGTTTATGATTAGATACCTTTGGGATTTGTAGACATTCATTTATTTAATAAGATAATGTTGATTTGTTGACTTTATTTAGTATAGATTGTTAATTAATATGATCAGTTGCATATACTAGCATCATGTGATTAAACATATGGTGTGATTCGTCACCAGGTTTAGGTTGTGTACTTACCACAATCACCTTGGCACGTGATTTGTAAGCAAGATGTGACATTGATTATATTGTGGATGCTCACAGTAGCTTTTAGCACAATAGAGTGCAAGCTAAGCATGTATTTGTGATGTTGCTCCTATTGAAGTCAGGAGGAGATTGTAGGTGAACTAACATAATATGTATAGTTATATATGCATGTATACCTAAGAAACCTGGATGCGAGACTTTAATCAGGTGCAAGATAGGGAAATTAGATTATGAAAGCTCGAGTCAGACACATTAGAGAGCAACTGGATTAAGACCCGTACAGTGTTAAGAAGTTAACAAACTCTTAATGAGCTTTACCATATTGCAAGTGCTAGAATGACCATGGCCTACATATGTAAGTGCACTAATTCCTTATGCTCCTTACAGTATGAGACTTTGGTCCTGTAGGCATTTATTCCCTTATGGACTCATTTCTATGTTGTGAGATTAAGGCTTGATGACTACTACTCTAGTATGTTTCCTATGACTATGAGTGACTCAGTCTAAAGGGACATGGTTGGAAAAACGGTTATGTAACATCTCGTATTGTATTTAAGGGGTAAAATTGTAATTTTGTTTTATAAGGGTAAAAATGTAATTTCATATCATTCAAATAGCCCACAAAGTGGTTTAGGAACCCATTGGACCAAATTAGAAGTGTAAGACCCCAATTTGGGCCTTGAACCATCAAATTCGAAAGTTATCCCGATTACATATTTAGGGTAACTTTACGGGTTGATTGACACCAATCTTGAGTGAACTAGAGTGCAAGCCATATATCTATAGAAATCTCTTGAAGTCTAATTCCAAGACAACAACTGGAGAGTGAATCTTAGTTTCGTAGAGGAAGTTATGAGCGATTTAACGTAAAGGAGTAAAAGCTGAGAAAACTTGTCCAACTCGAGCCTTCACTTACAGGTATAATTCAAACTTAGTGAATTAATTCGGGATCAAACTGACAACTCTCTGGTCTCAGAAAAGTGCATGAAAATGTTCTGAATTGATTCAAAATGGCCCAGTATGTTTTTTTAAGGCAAAATTGATTTTACTTCATTTTGAGGTGTGGGACCCCCCAACTTGACCCAAAACCCTAAAAATTAAAGAAGCCTTAATGACCTCATTTACATCAAAAGAGAAATATTTAAAGAGGTTGGGTGAATATTTGGAGCTGAGTGTGGGAGTTCTTCCCCAATTTAGTAAGTCTCATTCCCAATCATGGAAATCTTGCTAGAATAGATGTTTTTCTTCTTAGGTCTAATGTCAATGAGTATGGATTTTACTTCCCCATCTTAGCTTATGTGTTTTAATCATGGGATACTTTGTTTTCTTATAGAGAAATGTGATTTGGATAAAGGGAAGAGGTTTTCGATGGATGATCCTCTCCAAAAACAAGATTATGAGTATTGGGTGGGTGGACATGTTTATGCTACACATTTTCTTTCTTAGGTTCTTAGAAATATGTTTCTACTTTATGTTTACTAAGATTTATGGATTTTAATCTCTATGAGAAGGGTTTGTGAGTGGATATGCATTTTATGCACACTTTTCTTTCCTAGGATATTAGATTTGATGGTTGTGAACTTGTTTTGGTTGATTCATCTTTATTTTTCTTGAGTAGGTTGATTTCTTGATAATGGATCGTAGTTTCATGATGTGAGTATGATAGTTGGTAATTTCCTTATTGGTTTATTTGATCTCTTAGGTTATGAAGTTGTGATCTTGTGAATGGAGCTTTGTGGAAGGGATTGAATGGTCTCTATTTCATATGATAAAGTTTGGGAGCTTGATTTACTTGTGTTGTAGGGTGTGGAGGTTTCTTATGG
>JAOXJP010131801.1:0-13577 GCA_025762735.1 Platanus orientalis | reverse complement strand
CCTGTTACGCCTTTCCGATTTGTTTAAATAAAATAACCTTGGTACTTTTGGCCTTATTACAAAATTATAACTAATTAACAATTCAAAAATAATAAAATAACTGAAAAATAAACTACTCTACAAGACTTGACAAAGAGGACCATCCATGGTCCTCTAACTTCTTATTCTTGACATGGTATGCTCCTGCATCACAGACCCTTTGACGTCTTTACATGAGGGATTCATTGTGTTTACAGCAAGAAATCAGAAATCTCTCCCATATTAAGTGTTGCAGCAAAAGATGAACACATCCCTATCTGAATTCTATCCATAGAGTGGTGTCTCTGATTTTTGTTAGAGATTTTAAATCTGATTGCATATAGATCCCCGCGGCCGAACAAATAAGGATTTTTTTCCTAAGAATCTGTCTATTTGATTTGATTTCTGAATACTTCAATTATCCTGTTGATATATTAGTCGAAGTCCTGTAATCTTTCCAGATTACATTCCTTGGCTTAGACCTGAAATCAGCATCTCTCTGGCTCTTTTAAATCTCTATAATAGCCCAGATTTTGAATAGAGAACCCTGTTTATACCTTGCCTCGAGTACAACTAGACACTATTCATTGAATAAAATCACAGTAAATACCAAGCATGCATGCAGGCTAGATGACAATAAAATCGTTATGCAATGCAAAATATCAATAAACAGAACTTTTATCCAAGTAGAGAAGGCAAGCAAAAGGAATTTCTAGGACACAATCCAAAAAAAGTTCAAGACAGGATTTTTGTAATAAACTAAAACCATTCAGACCATAAAATATTGCATCCATACCCTTCAAGCAAGAGGCACATAATATTTACTGATTTCCATAAACTAAAGTGAAACTTGAAAATAACAGTATGTATTAAAAGGTGTAGACAATACATGATTGGTATGCAATTGAACATGGTCAACTGTAGATCCAACTCGTTGCACCCATTCTATCACCTTCTTTAGCTTTCCTTTTGTGGTTTTCCCAACTCGACAATCTGCTAGTAAGTCATCAACGCCTACATAATGAAATAAGTATAAATTATCGATGAAGATGGTGAAAGAAAGGCCCCTCTAAAAGACAAAATCTTGTAGTAAATCTTGTAGTCTATGTGACAGAGGTACCATACACGAGTCAACAACAACAACAAACAGCCTTATCCCAACTATTTGGGGTCGGCTACACAAATCTTGTTCCGCCATTCCGCTCTGTTTAGGGCATTATCTGCCGTTAAATTACAAGCTGCCATGTCCCTCTTTGCTACCTCCACCCGGGTCAATTTTGGTCTTCCTCTAATCCTTCTAGCACCTTCAACTTGTATTGTACACGAGTAAAAACCAAAAAGATACAAGACATGATGATCCCCAAAAATTTAGATGCAGAGAGTTAGTTCTATTTCTAAATAAAGTAGAAGGAAAAAACTAATAATTCTATGCTGATTGAATACAATTATAATCGTTTTTATATTTTTCAGTAAGCTGGGATCAACTTGGAACCTCATGGTTCAACTGCAGAATGTTAACAAAAATATACATGCTTAACCCCAGTCAACACATTATAGACGGTATCACACATCTAAAGGACCTTAAGTACCGTAATGTTAGATTTCCAAATAGTTGCTATATGGACTCAGTCAAAGCAGATTGATTAAAAGTGGATGGAGATTCTTCACACATTACGTCAGGGGCTTCAAGGTCATCGGTTGAACTATGAGACAGGATAATAAGTTGGAGCACATAGTTGGACTTCTATTATAGTATTTTTGTATAATATTATACCAAGTTATACCAATGAGAAACTGGCCCTGTTAAAAAGACTTGGTATCTATGGAACCTCTTTGTATACTGAAATATGGTGTCCATAACTTTGTTTTGCAAATCATAAATCAAAAGAAAAGAAGAAATATAGCCTATAGTTTATAGTTAAAATTGCCTCATGTTATGAAAAAAAAGAAATAAAAAAGAGAACATAAGACAATATAGAATTTCTACCAAAGTTCCTGAAGGATCAGAATCTGACATGCCACAATATGAATAATTTAACCCCATGAAACTGTGTAGCATAGCTTGCAGACCAGCAGTAGGGCAAATAGGAAAGAGATAAGGGAGTTTTCGATTACAGTAGATTTCAGGTCAGCATCAAATCCGTATCTCTTTGCATTAATCATAAAATGTGTTGACTGAGCATATCCAAAAGGAGGACCCATAGTGTATGCCAGTTACCGATAATATAGTTTTGATTGAAGAGACTAAAGATGGGGTATATGCCAAGTTAGAACCATGAAGAGATGTTCTAGAATCAAAAGGATTTAAGATTATCTGGACCAAAACTAAACATACGGAATGCAACTTTAATAAAAGTAGGAGTAGAAATGAGGGAGATTGATGCAGACATAATCAAGAGGTTATTGCATGTGCCGATCCACAAGAGAATCAAGTTCAAGATCGGGCCAAAAGATGGGTTATTTTAAGTGTTTTAAGGGGTGAGATAATCATGTAATAAGGCTTTTTGTACCATGAGTTAAATGAGGTTTTTTTAGGATAAGCGTATTTTTTAAATAAGACATTGTTGTCAATGGCGTTTTCGTAATTTTAGTGAGTCAACAAGTCAAAGTGAGGCATTTTAGTAATCCTTTTAGCAGTTTTTGTTTTTCGAAAGTCAATATTTTAATAGGTTTGAGTTTAAGAAAGTCTTAAGTAGCAAGTAAGCTAATAGTGTAGGAGTGTCTAATTTGGTTTCTTGCTATTTTCTTGAATTTGTGAGCCTATATATAGGGCTGCACGTTTTTGTATTGGTAGACAATGAATTTCTGAATTAAAGTTTAATTTTGTTGGGTTTCATCCCTCCTTCGCCCCTTCCCATGGTGTAGCCATGTGGACTAGCAAAGGTTCACCCCTATGCTTCTTCTTCTCTCATCCTTCTTCTAATACTTTATTTTTTTTCTCCTATCTTCTTCTAGCTATTGTTCTTCTACTCCTTCTATCTTCTTCTTTTTCCTCCCTTATTCTCCTTATTCTAATTCCCTTTATTGTGTTTTTGCAACACCATGTATATCAGAAGATTCAAGTTGTTGGAAATAAAATAATCTGCAGAAGAATATAATCTCACAGTTGGATTTTCTATGACAGTTTCTAGTCCAAATTGCACCAACCAAACAAAGGTAATTTGTGCTTATTTTCTCAGATTTTCTTCTCCCATCTATCCATTTTCTTCTTCCTCAAACTCTTTTTGATTCCCTTTCATCCCTACTAGTTTATAAACAAATATTCTCCATTGAGTTAATGAAATCTCCATTAAAAAATATTCCAAGGTCCGAAATTTTATGATTTCACATAGCAAATCTTAACAATAATCAATGAAATTTTGACCATAGGATCCTCAAATATGTCAAATTCTACCTGAAATTTTCATAAATTTTTACGCAATTGTAGGGGTATTTTGATAATTTTAGGGTTCAACGCAGAAATTCCATAATTACCCTCATGGGTTTCTTCTCCCCCTTTTCTCATTCTTTTCTTTTCTTAAATTCTTCAAACTCTCTCTACTTGAATTTCTTCTTCAATTCTTATATCTAAAAATCTTGATTACTTAAATGTACTTAAAGTTCAATTCTTGGTTGTTACTTTTTTTCTTGCTTCCGCTACATCTCTTTTAGAATTTGAATTGAGCCCTCGGTATCATTTCTACTTTGTTGCATCAATTTTGGTATCAGAACTAGGTTATCATTTGGTTCCGTTCCAATTAAGTTCTTATGAATTTTTTTTTTTTTTAGGATTATTTTCAATTAGGTTACAACTAATCCTTATCTAGCTGTAATCCCAAGAAAATTTTGACTATGGTTGAGACTAAAACTAAGTTTAATCTCCCATATGGAAAATTGTTCAAAGTTCTGATCAGTGACTGTTATCATGAGAATTAGATTTCCACAAGTATGATTGATAAGATCCCACAAGATAATAAAGATCAACACTTTTGTTGTTATTATGAAGAAGGGTTTTATGTTCAATTCAGACGTGGAACATATAAAGACAGTATTGAGTGCAAAATCAGTCCATTGGAAGACCATGTGATCGTGTTTGAAAAACCATGGATTGATGAAAAGCGTGTTAGCTACAACCAAGAGACATCTATCCTACAATTCTTCAAGTAAAGTGTATGCTATCAAATGAAAACAAGGTCTCGACAATCTTTCTCCCAAAGTGCCATCCGTTTTGAAAAAAAACTATCAAAGTTGAAGCTTGATGGAGATATGGAGTTGCACATGTGCCCCACATTGTGTGTGGATGGTCCCCATTCGAAAGAGGATCAATCATGATTGTATGGAGCACCTTTTGGAATTGTTTTTATGTATTTTGTTTATTTTTCAATATATTTTAAGTTTTAGGGGTCTTATTTAAAGGTTTAATAAAGTAGGGTCTTAGTTGCAATTAGTGGAGTTTAGAGAGTTATTTATGAATCTCTTTATTTTAGGAGGTTAGTTGTTAATATGTGTTTAATGGGCTGATATGTGTAATTTTCTTAATGTGGGAGGCATTATAAACTTTTCCTACATTAGAAATGGTATTGATGATTGAATTTGAACGATAATTTCCTTGTTTTTCTCACTTCTCAATGCTGAGATTTAGCATGAATGTGTGTAGTAAACCCAAAACCAGGATTAGTTTCCTCCATGGGGTTTATGGGGGCTAGGTGGAAGCCTAAGTAATTCCTTCTTTCTTATCTATTCTTTTTTTGTTTTAGTTTGCATTTGATGTTCTCTACATATTCTACCTGAAATTTGTCCAAAAATTCTCAGTCCTACATCATTTTGGTATCAGAGCATGGTTTTCAGTTGGCTCCATTCCAACTGGGATCCTTGAATCATTAGTGACAGTTTATTTCTTGTTTTCCTTTTAAATTTTATGTTATTATCATCTTCCTAACCCTGTCTTCTTCATAGTTTCCCATCAAGCTTCATCAAAGAACCCATTTCTAGAGGTTTTCTTGACACCTTTGGGGTAAGCCTTAATCCCATTGTGTACCCTATTGTTTCCCAACTCCCCTACCTAGAAAATTTCTTCATTCACCTTGCAGTGCACCCAATCTATCTTTACTTGTGTGTTTGCCTGATTGGTTAAAGAAATCCCAAGGGAATCCAAGCCTAGGCCTTGCGGCTACACACCGTGAAAATTTCTCCTTGATGTTTTTTGAGGTTAACTCTATCTTGAGAAGCTATCATTTTGGGTCTTCCAGCAACTTTGAGAAGGTCATCTCTGGTTGTGGGTTACTTGGAATTCAACTTCCAAGTATGTCCTTACTTCAGCCACAAATTGAGGGGTATTTTAGTATTTTGTTTTGGTTGGAATCTGTGACATGCAGCAGAATTAGAGGGATTAGATCCCTAATATTTTTGTCTAACTTTCAAAACTCATTCACTTGAAGTCTTGCGGCAGAGTTAGAGGAGTCCAAGATTCTGTGGGCTCTTCAATCTTGGAAATCTTCAGAGGATCTATGCTCGCCTTTAGTGGATAATCCACATGGTGATTGAGTCCTTCCCTTTTGATATTTAATAAGGGAATATTTTAGAGGAAACCATGCATCTAGCGGCAATATAAAAAGAGACCTAGGCTCTTAGGACTATTTTATTGAAAGATTTGAATAGGGAACGAGTGAACACCCACGGTTCCTTGACTGTGAGAACTCTAGATATAGTGTCACACATGAGGGAGGAGATTTGAAGACATAAAAAATTCCAGAATTGGCAACATTCGAAGGACTCCTTAACTATAGGATTCTAATATTTTGTAAGAATTTTCCAAATCTGGAAAAGATGAGGTCATGACTCTAAGTGGGTCTCCCATATTGCTACACAAAATCCTACTTAAGGATATTTGAGAAGAGCGAAATATTTTGTAGATTCTGGGAGAGAATCCTTTGGGTTTTAGAAGTCTTATCTAATTGGAACAAGTGTTCTAGTCTCAATGGGACTCTTGATCTTGTGAGAATCTTGCAGAGATATTGTTGGCAGATTTGGTAGGGAATCATTGTGTGTTTGGGACTCTTGTTTTGGGACTGTGACAAGTGTCCTAACAAAATAGGACTCTTGGGATATTACAGATTTTGAAGAGATCTTTTTGGTTGGGAAGAGATCAGGTGTGAGATATCCAAGAAAGATATTGGATCAAGATTTGGATCCTTTAATTTGATTGACAAGTGTCCTAATCAAAGTGAAACTCTTGGTTTTGGTGGGAATCTTGAAGAGATCCTCTGATTTGAAGAAATCATACGTGGGAGACATCAAGAAGGGAAAGAAGTTTGATCATTTTTGGGAATCTTCACTAGTGACCACCTACGATTGGGCTGGAATTAGAGAATCCCATTTCTTTGGGATTCCTCTTTTTAAGGAGATTTTATTAAATCTGAAAAAAAGGAAGTATCCGATTGATGAGTAGGCCCATCCTAACCTTAGTAAACCACCTAAAGTGAGTATTGAATGAGGCAAATTCTCTCCAGCTATAACTCCACACGATTTGGATTGGAATAAAGAGTCCTCACTCTTTGGACTCCTTAATATAAGAAGATTTTGCAAATCTGGATATGGGATTTTGTGATATCCCAAGTGGGCCCCATATTAGCTCAAAGAATCTTGAATGGATATTTTAAAGGAGAATATCTCTCCAGCTCCTCCACTTCCCATGATTTAGCTGACTTCTAAGAGTCTCTATTAAGTGGGACTCTTCTATTTAAGTGGAGTTTGCAAATCTGTAAACACAAAACGTGTGTCCACATGTGGGTCCCTCTTAGGCCACATCAGCTATCAATCAAGGGAGGTTTAAAGGAGGGAATTTGCAAGCTTAAAAAGGGATTTGTACAGCACCATTTATGGGGCCCTCATGAGCCTCTTGGATATATATTAGTATTATTTGCTGGAGAATTTCTGTCTAAATAAAGTCCATACGTAGAGGACAGCTTCAAAGAGTCGTTGAACTATTGAACTCTAGTGTTTGGAGGTTTTCTGGGTGAAAAAGAAGACTTGTACGACTGAAGCCATTTTCCCAGACTTTTGGAGGCTTCCATTTATGGAAATAGGGTACTGTTGGATACCAAAAGGCAGCTTCCCCAATCAGCTACCTCAAGTGGATTGAAGCCTGATACTCCGAGAGCTTTGACTGCCTATATTCTTACTGCCTACAGTCTGTGTGCTGCTCACTGTACACAACAAATTGTCCAATACAACCTACTGCCTTGCTGTCCCAGAATTACATCAGAATTGCCTATTTTATACACATGATTTCTGTCCTAGAGGGATCACAGTGCTATTGCTAAAGTAACCTTCCAGAAGTGGTCAACACTTTGTTGAATGCCAAGAAGCTCACAACAGTGACGTTCAGACAACTACTGAATAGGACATCAGTGTTGCAAAACTTTATACTTGACCATGCAGCTACTTCTTAACTAGCTGAGTATGGATGAGTTGGAAGAGTACACAACTTGGCTGAAATTTTCTTCTAAGGAAGATATCAAGGAAGAGTTGAAGTATATTTCAGCTGGATCGAAGAGTTAGAGTGGAGAGCAAAGCATGGGTACAAATGTGATTGGAAAGGCTCTTAATCCTTCGGCGACAACATCGGCTTTTGAATACAAGGTTGAAAGAGCTTGTTATCAAGGATGTGAAACGTATGATGAAAGACCACAAGAGGGACTTTAACATAGTTATTGAACAAATTAATAAGGGTTTGACCAAGCACCTAGAGAATGAGGTCAAAGGAGATATTCAAGAGCTTCATGATAAAGTCTTGTTGGAGCATGAGGTGCATAGTGAAGAAGCCAAGCCTCCATATGAACAAGAGGACTCCCATGAAGCTGAAATTGAAGTTAATCATGTTTAGCCTAGTGAAGAACTGATTGATGAGGCCGTGAAGATTGACGATATTTGTGATATCACTACCCAAGAAGGTGCCCAGCTTGTTGGTGAAGATCAAGTCCAGATTGTGGAAACAATTCAGCCCCTTGTGTCAACCACATCAGTCCAAGTGTTCATGACAAAGGTGATTGAAGAATACTATGAAGTTTACCCTCCCTTCTCCTTTGCCAAGATGATATGGCAGCTCGGTTTGAGATTGTTTATGATGGATATTATACCCAATTTCAAAACTCGAGGCCGAGTTCTTTTTAACAAGGGGGTATGATGGGGACATGGAGCTACACATGGGCCCCACATTGTGTGTGAGTGGGCCCCAGTCGAAGGAGGATCAGTTGTGATAATATGAAACACCTTTTGGAATTGTTTTTATTTATTTTGTTTATTTTTCAGCATATTTTAACTTTTAGGGGTCTTATTTAAAGGTTAAATAGAGTGGGGTCTTACTTGAAATTAGTGGAGTTTACGAAGTTATTTATGAATTTCTTTATTTTAGTAGAGGGGTTAGTTGTTAATTTGTGTTTAATGGACTGATATGTGTAATTTTCTTAATGTGGGAGGCATTGTAAACATTCCCCACATTAGAAATGGTATTCATGATTGAATTTGAATGATAATTTTATGGTTTTTCTTTCTTCTCAATGTTGAGTTTTAACATGAATGTGTGTGGTAAACCCAAAACCAGAAATGGTTTCCCCCATTAGGTTTATATGACTTAGGTGGAGGCCTAAGTAATTCCTTCTTCCCTATCTACTCTTTGTTTTAGTTTGCATTTAATGTACTCTACATATTTCACATAAAATTTGTCCAACAATTCTTAGTCCTACACCAAAACTCCTCCAGATGATAAGCCAAAATCTTCAACATCCAATTCCAAGCCAGAAATTAGAAAAAAGCCTAGTGTCAAGCAATAGCAGGACAAGGTTCCAGTGTGATACAAGACACAGAAAAGACCCAAGAAGAAAGGTCCATGTAAAGCCTCCATCAAACGTCCTCTGCCACACTTACTACCTTTATCAAAGAGTCCGAAAAGGATCTTCACTAGAATCTGTGATAGGGAATGGAGACTTCTTAATTCAAGAACGAATTTTTCCCCACCCCAGGAGAATGATAAGGAAATAATCAAGAGATTATTGTGTGTCAATCCACAAAAGAATCAAGTTCAGGATGGGGCCAAAAGATCGGTTATTTCAAGTGTTTTAAGGGGTGGGACAATAATGTAATAAGACATTTATGCCATGGGTTAAATTGGGATTTTCCAAAATAAGCATATTTTTGTAACAAGGCATTGTTATCAAGGGTATTTTAATGTTTTTAGAAAGTCAATTTTTAATAATTTTGAAATTAAGAAAGTCTTAGGTAGCAAGCTAGTAGTTTAGAAGTTTTTTTTTTTGGTTTCTCAATATTTTCTTGAATTTGTGAGCCTATATATAAGGTTGCACATTTTTGTATTGATAGACAACAAACTTATGAATTAAAGTTTGGTTATGTTGGATTTCATCCCTCCTTCCCCCCTTCCCATGGTGTAGCCATGTAGACTAACTAGGGTTCATCCCTATACTTCTTCTCTTTTCCTTCTTCTAACATCTTATTCTTCTGCTCTTATCTTCTTCTAACTATTGTTCTTCTCCTCCTCCTATCTTCTTCTTTCTTCCCTTATTCTCCTTATTCTAATTCACTTTATTGTGTTGCTACAACACCATATATAGTAGAAGATTCAAGTTGTTGGAAATATAAGAATTTGTATAAGAATATAATGTCACAATTGGGGTTTCTGGGATAGCTTCTAGTCCAAATTGCACCAGTCAAACAAAGGTAATTTGTACTTATTTTCTTAGGTTTTCTTCCCCCATCTATCACTTTTATTCTTCCTCAAACTCTTCTTGATTCCCCTTCTTCCCCTCTAGTTTATAAACAAAGATTCTCCATTAAGTTTATGAAACCTCCATTAAAGAATCTTCTAAGGTCTGAAATTTTATGATTTTACATAGCAAATCTTATTAGAAATTAATAAAATTTTGACCATAAGACCCTTAGATACATCAGAATCTACTTGAAATTTTTCAGAAATTTCTAACGCATCAATAAGGGTGTTTTGATAATTTCAGGGTTCTACCAAAAAATTCCAGAATTACCCTTCTAGGTTTCTTCTACCATTTTTCTCATTCTTTTCTTGTCTAAATTCTTCTAACTCTCTCTACTTGATTTCTTCTTCAATTCTTATAATTTTCCTAAAAAATTCAATACGTAAGTGCACTTAAAGTTCTATTCTTGGTTCGTTGCTTTTATTCTTGCTTCCACTACATCACTTTTGGACTTTAAATTGAGGCATTGGTATCATCTCTACTGTGCTGCATTAGAGATTTTAAGACTTTTAACCAAGAGAATAGCTTATAATATTTTTATTATCTTAGTAAATAATCCTTAGGAGAGAGTGACTAAAGAGGATGTTTCCATAAGTTCACGCGGGGTGGATGAAGTGAAGAGGTGCTTCCAAAATTCCTGTAATAGATTAATACCACTAAAATTGAAGGTAAATTTTATAAGACAACTATAAGACAAGCCATGCTTTATGAAGCACAATGTTGGGGAACCAAGAAAAAACCACATGATAGAATGAGTATGCTACGATGAAGATGTTGAGATGGATGAGTGGCAAGACTAGAACGGATAGAATCACAAATGAATGTACTCATAGGAGCTTAAGGGTAGCACCAATAGGTGATAAGATGAGAGAACGTCAACTGATATAGTTCGGTCAAATGCAACTATGACCAATGACTATACATCTACACCAGTAAGGAGTGAGACTGTGCAAGTTGAAGGCATTGGAAGACAAGAGAAAGGAGAAAAAATTGTGGGGTTTATGTGGTGAGGAAAAACCTGAGTTCTTCTGATTAAATGGAAGATAGGGCCTTAAATAGAGTGGCATGGTGGAACAGAATTTGTGTAGCCAACCCCAAGAAGTTGGGATAAAGCTTTGTTGAGTTGAGTTGACATGTTTATCCAATTTCAGACAAGAAACTATAAAACAAGAATTGTTTGATTATAAAAAGCTACTTAATAGCATTCTTTTGACTTGGAAATATATTTTAACAATCTAGACTAAGCATCCATTATCACCGATTTTCTACAGAGCCTTACACAAAAGGCTTAGCTCGACAGCAGCATGGAAATCTGCTGGGCACAAAGTATGGTGCCATAATCCCCTAGCATTAAATAGGGTTCAGGTAATTCCTTCAGAGATTTTATCATCTCTCCTTGGAGATCTTGAAAGGCTGATTGTTTCTTAATAATTTGTATATCATATTAAACAGAAGATTCCTATGCATGATGATCATGTGCCACATGACCAAGTTATCAATCTGACTGTCCACATATTAGGTTATCTCTTTGGACCAAAGATTGTTTCATCTCTTGATCCAGATGTCTGTTCAGGAGCATTCGTTTGCAGAGCAAAGATATGCAATGTTCCAAATTGGGTCTAGCATTATTAATTAGAAACCTTAAGGGCAACCCTTTATATCAGTTTGTATAATTTTCCCTTAGTTCTTTCTACATTTTTTTCCTTTTATTGTCTATTTTGTTTTATTTTACTTTATTTTTGTAGTTGTACAGTATACACCTTCCAATTAGTTAGAAAAAACTGCAGGCTTCACATGAGGTGTATGCTTCTTTTGCCCAGTTACCAAATGCATACGCAACATGAGCATATTGTGTCTCTTTAACAAACTTCAAACATTGAGTGAATGAACTTAATAACATTGGGTGCAATGGAAGCAATAACCAGGGGTGCTTTAATTGCAATCAGCTCTAAAGCAAAACTAAGGGTGTCTTACTACTCAATATAGCCGGATAAATGAACTTGAGGCTGTAATGATTTCTTATTTCTTTTCTTGGATACTTTGGTAGGTGGCTTTTTGTCTTGGAATTTTACTTGTTAACAAGGATTCAAAGTAAGTTGTGATGTGTCCCCTACAAGTTGTTATTATTGTTTTCTATACCCTAAAAAATACCGGTGTTACTGTCTATCTTCCAAATTACAAAATAAATAAATAAATAGATCAAGACCATGCAAATGTTAGGCCAACCAGTTGAAAAGGCCAAAAACCAGAATTAACAATGTTCAAGCAATCCTGACCATCTGATCAATTCCAGACTTAAAATTCAATTTGATTGTTAACATTTGAGCATTCCGGATTGATCCTCAACTTCACATGTTAAGAAATCCTGTATGAGCAAAGAATGAAGACTGGATTGTCAATCCAGGACTCCTGGAAAGATGACCTTTAATAAACATCATGATGAAGGGAAATTTGTATAATAATTTATTTGTAAAGTTCCACTGGGATGAACTTCATAGTTTTTTGAAATAATCCATGACTATAAACTAATTTTATAGTTAAAACAGTTCTATAATCAATGCATGTTTGAGCATATTAAACCAACTACATAGCATAGTAATAATTAAATTGCATAAAGATTACAAACTTATTCAATAATAACTCCCATAACTCAGAAAAAGTGGTGATGAAAAGAATGAAATACCCTTGGAGACTAGAAGCTCATTAGGGTGGACTAAATGTAGTAGCGATGAGAATTGTACTGTTCTGGCCTCAATAATTTCTCCAAATCTCACAATTTTAACATCTGGAGGAAAGATACAGATATCACCAACAAAAATTATGTGAAACTAAAGTGAAGCACAAAAATGATTAAATAAGACAGATATTCAAAGGAAAAGAGAAAAGAGCAGTGGACAATAGTAGATAATAGGACATATGCAAAATCACCAGAATCAGCAAAAATATAGTCAAAAGCAGAGTTACTTAAATTTAAATAAAATATAAAAGGAATAAATAATTATGTCACCAACATTAAAATTAAAAGATAAATCCATCTGTACTCCATGTCACAAAGACGATGCTTATTAATTTAGTAAAGTCGTGACCATGACAAATCAAAAATGTGCTTTTGCCTTAATGTCAATTATGTCAACAGTATCCGTACTCATTATAAAACACATATAGCCAAATTTAAAAATCATAGAGTTAATATTCTATGTGATCTAAAGATGAAGAGCACCATGGATCCAAAACAAGCAAGTCTGCTCCTTAAACATGAACTGATGCAGAACCTCAACAGGCAAATAAGGTACGGTACAATGAATGTCTGTATCCACATAAAATTGGTCAAAAGGGCAATCTGAAATACTGCTCCAAAATTATCAAAATCATGGCAAGAATCATTTCCTTTAGTTTGTTCTCTCATAAGAGATTACATCCTCAAAGAACGTCATCAGAGGCCAAACAACGTAAAAAAATTACCTCCGCAAGAATGATCCACATTAGTCTCCTCACTCATATAAGATTAACTTCTCAAGAAAACGCCTTTTATGTTTACTTTCATGCAAAATTTCCAGGTAGACAAATGGAAAAACATCTTACAACTTTTACTCATCTCAAACCTAATGTGCTGCAAAAAACAGGGAAGCATTTTGTTGGTGCCACTCAGTTCCCAAAGGAAGCCTCTTTGAACCTTTTTTTACTACTTTGATAGGAGCTGGACAGAACAAAAATAATAAAAAGGAAGCTAGAAAGGGTGAATTTATTGAGATGGGGGGGGGGGGGGGGGGGGGGGGGGGGGGGGGGGGGGGGGGGGGG